>JAQNCA010000002.1:25030190-25040903 GCA_029783725.1 Acanthurus tractus | reverse complement strand
TGTGTGTGTGTGTGTGTGTGTGTGTGTGTGTGTGTGTGTGTTTGTGTGTGTGTGTGTGTGTGTGTGTGTGTGTGTCTCAGGATCATGATTCAGTGTCTGCTTCTATTATTGGAGCTGAGTCTCTGCAGTCGAGCTCCAAACCTGTTCCTGTCAGCAGCAGACCCCCCCACCCCCCACCCCCCCAGCAGAGGGAAACTTCCAACCCTGAACCACATCAACCAAAAAAAAAAAAAAAACAGAAAAGGAACAGAAGACCCAAGTTGGAGCCCTGAGGAACTCCACAAGTTAATTTAAAGGGGTTGAAAAAAAGAAATATTAAAGACATGCAAAGTTTTCACCTACAAACATTTAAAAAGAGTCAGTTCATTTCTGTCTTTAAAACATCTCAGCTAATATGCAATAACATATCAATTAACTTCTCTCTTAAATACATTTCAATACAATTACTCCATTGATGAGTGGATGGTTTGGTTATTTTGATCAAACGTTCTGCTCTTCTCACAAGGACCAAAGTGAAAGTGATGTTTGTGTATTTCCATCTGATCTCTAACAGACTGGAGGTTCCTCGTTGGTCCTTCACACTTTGAAAGCAGCTTGACTTCCTCCTTCAGGATAAATGAACAGTGATGTGTGAGCTTGACAGAGTCAGACTCCACGAAACCTTGAACTCCAGTCGGATGATGGGAGATTCATAAATGAATCTATTTGTATATGAAAAAATCTGACTGGGATGATTTTAACACCAATAAATGAATCTGTTATCTAATCCATTTTATCATTGATTAATCACATCTCATGTGTAACTGAGCATGAAACTGATCGATAATAAAGTGAACTTTTGATGTTCTGTGATTTTGTACAAGCTTCTTTAATTTCCAGGACGACTTTCAGCCGCTCAGTCAGTAAATCCACAGTGTGACTGCGCTGCGTTCACTGACCGATGTGACGTTAGGATCAGGGAGTTTCCATTATGACATCCGTATGACTCACACATCGACTGCAGACACTCCTGACAACTATCCAGAACTGAACAGAACCCGGTCCAAAGCAGGTGAGTTCTGCTGCATCTGTTACCACGGTGATCGAGCCGCCTTTGAAAACTCCTCAGACTAACACACCTGCGACAGGTGAACACGGCTTCAAAGCAAAACTCTCTGATCGACCAAATACAGTCAGAATCAGCCTTAAATAAGCAAACAACGATCAGTAAACAACACACACACACACACTGTGGTAAACGTAGCTGCTGTGTGTGTGTGTGTGTGTGTGTGTGTGTGTGTGTGTGTGTGTGTGTGTGTGGAGGTCATCACTCATGTCTCTGCTGGTTTCTCACCGGCTCTCGTCGGTTCGGATCCTTCGGTGTTTCTTGCCTCTCCGCCGGTGCTTCTTGCCGGTGGCAGCAGTGTTTCCACTTCCTGCACCAACTGCTGCTGAGAGGAGGAACGACGGCGTCAGAGAAACATCTCACACATCGCAGAGTGACTGCTCACACAGCTCATCACCACGTTCAATCACAAACTCCAGTCAATAACAAAACAAGTGAGTGATGCGTTCCTCTTCAGCAAGCTTCAGGAACAGTGATTCATTTATGGGTGTGTGAGCAGTCACTCTTTATCGTTCACATTTTTACTGAAAAAGCATTCTTTCATTTGCTTCAAGTTTCATTCAGACCACAAACACACAACACAACAAAAACAGGAAAAGAAAACAACAACAGAAAACAAGCACAGAACCAGCAGCCATTCACATTCCGTTATTTTACAGAATGAATATCACAGAACCCTTCAAAATCAGAACAAAATATCAGTAAAACGTTCATTAAACCCCACTGAGTCATGCACTTCTATTCCAACGTGAATCATCAGCTCTGGATGGAGATGATTTATGACACAGGGCTGCATGTGTTTGGACAAAATGCATATCTGCTATTGGCCTGAAAACACATCCAGAACCAGCTCTACAGGGTTTAATCCCGAACCAAACAGCGGCCGGAGGACAAGTTGTGCATCAAATCTACCAAAAAAACTTTGTCTCCTCCAAGAATCGTCAGCTGATCCGCTGAGAAGCCGAAAACGAGAAAACTCGGGTTTTTTAAATGAAGTCTGGCGGAGCAGAGCTGCGCGCGGTGACACCGCAGCATTAGTCACAGCCTGGTACCGTTAGCTAACGTCGGTTAGCTTAGCATGCTAGCCTGCCCTCGGAGTTCGACGTGCTGATTTAACGGCCGCTGACCGACAACAGTGACAGCTGATCCAGGACACCGGCCCGGGTCACGAGCACTTTACCTATCAGCATCCTGGTTCCAAGTCCTCAAACCGAACCGGGTCAGAGCGGTCTACTCCGGCTGGGCTGGCGGTACTCTGGTAGCTAGCTCGCTCGCCTCCGTTGGCCGCCGGAACCTCACGAAAAACCAGCCGTGAAACCCTGAGACAGTCCGACTGGGGGTGGTTCCGATCGTCCAGGAACTGACCCGGGTCAGAACGGGTCAGTGCGGCGCAGCGTGGCTGAACATGAGCCAGTGGCCTGTAAGTAAGCCCGTTAGCCCCGCTGGACAGCAGCTGTGGGACGGTCCGTTAGCTCCGTTAGCTCCGTTAGCTCCGGCTGCAGATCAGCGGCTCTGCCTGCACTGCCGCCCGCTCACTATTGCTTCCGTACCGGCTTAAACCGGGTCAGAACCAGGTCCACTCGTTTATTCTGGGTGCGTTTTCGTTGCTGCTTCGGTCCTACCGTGCATGGTCTCCTCTCAACAGCTGCAGATACTCTGACACCGGACACCGGGATTTGCGCATGCGCAGTGCCCGGCCATGCTGAGCTTGGACCCAAACTGGGAGCAGTGGCGGATCTGGAGCATGTGAACGCGGGTGCTGAAGGGGCGGGGTCCCCACATGAAGCTCTGCAGGTAAATGACACCAGGAGACTGTTTGAAAGTACATTTCTCTGAGACGCAGCTGCGTTTTTGAGTCTGTGTTTGTAAAATAAAATGCAAAGAACATTTTTACAGTCACCCAGTTTCAGAGAAGTGCTGGTGCAGCACTTTAACGCTGACATGTCCGGGTCCGGGGGCAGAAGTGGGGGTAAAGCATGGTGATGAACTCCTGAACTCTGGTGTGGAGATTCAGAAGTCTTTGGTCTAATTTCCATGAACAGAAGAATATTCCCCGGGTGCCAAACATTCGAGCCACTGGCTGAAACTCCTCACACAGAACAGAAAAACCTTCTCGAGGGTTTATTTTGACAGACAATCGGCTGTTGGGGAAAACTCAGCCACCGTCATTCAGTGATCCAGTCTGTCATGGAGAACCTTGCAGGCCGCGTACGATATCAAAACACAAGGTAGATCATGTGACTTCACTCGAACACATGGCTCAAGTGTCCTGTAGATATGCACACAGTGTCGGATTCTGGCTATTTAAGATATGTGTCGGCAAAATATGGTCAAGAGGACTTTGTGAGTTGCATGCCATGTTTTGTCACTTGCCATGTTTTCTGTTTGCTTATTTAAGAAAAGCTGTGGAATCCCAACAAACAATGCAAGAACAGGCTCTAATGTGAGAATGATGGGATTTTATCTGGATACCAGATTTTATTCAGTTACAGAAAACTGTTTGCAAATGTGTGTGTGTGTGCGACAGTCGCAAGACAACGCATGGATCTTCCTAAAACACCGTCGAGAATAAAAACATCCTCTGGCTGTTCAGAGGGCGTAACAGGCAAATATTTCAGGAGCTCAAACATGATTCATAAAAGGAAGTATCCAAAAACTGGAGTTTGGGTGTCAGTGCAGAAAGCTCTTGTTTTCACTCGACACCACAACAGAGAACTGTTAAAATTATAACTTTATTTTTTTGTGATAAAAACTGTTTGGCCTCCTGCCTCTTAACAATAAAAACACATTTTCATTGCAGACAAAGTCGTCTTCGACATCATCGTCAACATCTTCAGACAGGTATTTACAGGCACATTTACACACCGTTAGCAAACTGTACACAGTCAGTAGGAAAGCAGTCTGTGCTCCATCACATCTGACCCCCGATTGATTTTATACAAACTCTTTAAAGTTTTATTCCCTTATAGAAAACATTTTAGTAACAAACAGAGCTCGACCAATCAGAGCTAAGATTCCGTCTCATCACGTCTCAGATTAGAAAACTGTACAGAGACCAGAAGGTCAAAGGTCAAACTTCATCTAACCCACGTACCCCATTGATATACATCATCAGTGACGTGACAGGGTCGAGCTCCACCTTTTGTCTTTATTTAAAAAAAAAAGCTTCAAGACACTCTAAAGTTCTTCATAGTCATCATCACATGCATGCAGAAAGCTAATCTGATCAGAAAACTACAACTACAGGTCAACACAGGCTCAAAAAACACAATGTAAAAGACGTTTAGATCAAACAGTGACAACTGTCAGAAATATTAGAAGACAAAGAAAAGAGCACAGAAGCTGCAGTCAGTCAGCTAACATCTCATTTTTAACAAAATCTGCCCATTTTCTGTTTCACCTCAGCAGGAAACAAAACTGCTGACAGTCAGAGCTGGTTTCTTTATTGCCTGATGGTTTAGTATCAGAGTTCATTTTCATGGAAAAACATACAGCACAAGTCCAGGAAGTATCCTGTATCAAACCAGGAAGCATCTTGCTGAAGAGTCCAGAAAGCAGACCTGGAGCCTTGAATCTTGACTTGGAGACAAACAGATAAAATGACAAACTGTTGCCATAGAGACACAGGTGTTCATCTCCGGGCTGAATCCAAACCTCCAACCTCTTCACCTGCAGACTGAGTCATGTAGATGTTCGCACTTCAGTTCTCTGAGGCATTGAGAGGAAACGCTGCAGACATGACTTGTTTCCAAGTTATCAACACTGGAGCCTGAAGTTTGGATCTGGACAGTTTCCAGCAGTTACGCTCAAAATATGTGCTGCTTTATATAAAAGTACAAACAAGAGGATGAAAAGCTTTTCCCCTAATACTGACAATATTTTCAAATCAACTGAGGATCTACACATTGCACAAGGTCCAACTGTGTGTGTCTTCACCTGTCGAGTGAAGTCTGGTGTGCAGAGAAGTTCAGATATTCTCAGCTTGTCTGGCTGATCAGCTGATTGATATCAAAGCTAAATATGATGCGTAGACATGCAAATGTTGACCTGAACCAGGCAAAAGTAGCTTCTGAAGGGGTAGATATCCAAAGGGGTCTCGCAGTTAAAACATCTTAAATGTAAAGCACAACAAACACAGGTGGCAAGTCAAAACACCTGAAGTCACCGTTCACAGATTTGTGCTTTTGGTTAATGTGACGCAACAATCAGACTCAGCTGGAGTTGCTTTGTAGTTTGTTTGTGTTTTTAGCAGTTGCATCCTCCTTCAAACAGCAATCATGACTATTTTTAGTTAGCATAATACTCTTTAATACTCTTTATAATAGTTTGAATATAGAGTTGGCAAGTTTGAACAGCTAGTTTATGTAGCGTGAGGATAAACTAACCACAGCACAGCCAGTTCATAAAAACTAGAATGCAAGAGCTTCATGTTAAATATCAGCCGTAAAAACAGCAACAGCAGGTTAAAACAGCCGGCTGGATGTGATGCTCGCTGTTTTACAGGACTTGAACGTTACACCGGCTGTGTCTGGAAAGCTATTTGTCGCAGGTGATTCAGCTTGTATAACTGATGTCCTGTGTTTCGCAGGCCGTTCGTCTTTGATGTAACAGCTTTAACACACATCCTGTCAATAACATGTTCAGGTGTGTGTAGCACAACACAACATTTCTGCAAGTTCATACAAAGACCTGGCACATCTGGAATAGTGAATTTTTCTGGCTAGCAAACATCATAGTAGCCACAAACCAATTAGAAACTCCTTTGTGTTTTTACTTGACGGATTATTTGTGACAGCGGTTTAAACAGCAAACCTAATTCAACAGAGTAAATGAGTCATTAAGTGGTGATTGTTATTTCTTCGCTAAGCATGTGATGTTATGGCGATGCTAGCATCACCCAGATTCCCTTGACTGAAAGTCTGTGGGTTTTTTTAATTGGCTTTTGAATTATTGCATGAAAAAAGGGAAACTTGCACGTTTTGTTCAACAAAATGATCTTCACAAATGAAAAATTCAGTTACGATTTTCAAATGAGATCATCAGAAGTAACGTTAGGCTGTAAACAAGCTACACGCTGGTCACATGACTTCAACAGCACCACTGCTAAGCCTCCTACTTCACCAAACACACACACACACACACACACACACACACACACACACACACACACACAGCAACCTGATGAGTCCAGAGGTTGTAAAGTTTAAGTCAGAACAGTTTTTAGGAGCACAAGAACAAACACGAGGCTGCAAACGAGGACGAGCGAGCAGATTACTTATTGCCTTCACGTCGACTTTTAACGTCCCTGACAACCTCCTGAGTCTAAATTTCTTAATTTTAATTTCTTCACAACCGCCGGCTTCAGAAATCACAAGAGAAGTCTTTACTGACATTTTTTGTCTTGTGGAACAGAAAGTCGCCTCAGTCTGTTGCCAAAAAAACTTCTCAACAAAACACACTGACTTTAGGACGAGGGAGCCACAGGATCAACAATGATAATCAATTTCCAAGTTTTTCTTCAGGAACTCTACAGGAGTTAAACATCAAAAGTATATAATCCTCCCAAGATGCACTGGGTCACATGATTAATAATGCTGTTGTCAGAATAGAGAGACAGTGCCACCTAGCTGCAAAAGTGAAGGCACAGCTGGGATAAATACGTATAAATAGCATTAAAGTATGTACAGATAATAAGTTAGTAACTAGCCAACACAAATATACACATGCACACACATTTTAAACTCTTATCTGGATTGCAGATTGATTTAATCATAAATTTAGCTCTTTCTTCATTGAGCAGGTTCAACTTCAATGTTTTAACTAACTTCATTTTCAGCGTGATTCTAGTTTCCTTCTGTTTCCAACTTGTTATCATGAGAGTCAGCGGTTTGGTTATTTCTTTGTTTCAGGGCTTCGTTACATATAAAACATGTGTATTTACTTTCAGGAAGCTGTGATGTTCTGTTCGTAGTCCTGCCTTAGTACTAATAACAAGAGTGGGAGAAACCACACATTACTTGGGCATTGAGAGTCTATGTCACCTGTGACTACTGTTATCAAAACCTGAGAGCTTACTTGACCAGATAAAATAATGGCAAGAGACACAAAGAAGCCGAAAAGAACTCAGGCTGTCAAACCTGATCATAAAAAGCCTCAAGGACGTTGAAAAGGACTCGAAAACAATCAGACCAAACTTTGAAGAGCCCAAGGAAGGACCATCAAGTCATCAGAGGCTAGAAGAAGGTCATGAGACTCGACTCCAGAGGGGAGGAGGGTGCCGAAGGGTCTGATCGGATTTGGCTGACCTGTGAAGGTATATTTGTCTCAGTAGCATGATGCTAACACAAAGGCCTCTACAGCCACAAGTGTCACTGTCGGGTCAATCTGTACTTGAAACAGAACTGAGGAAGACTGGAAAGACCAGGAACAAGGGGGGACAGATCAGGTCCTGGGGCCTCCCGGGGTCCAGCAGAAGATTTAGTTTGAAATGCAGACATTAGCTTCTGTTATTACGAAAGAGACAGAAACTGGAATCACACTAAAAATGGGATTTAAAACACTCCCTGATTATTGTGCTCAGTAAAAGTCCCACTTTTTGGGGACGTAAAGCTTCTGACATGCAGAGTTCTGCTGGTTTTACTAGTAAAGGCAAAAATGTCATCAGCATTACAGATGATAAAAAACATCCAGCATGTCTGAGATCAGCAGGTCAATAATAAGCAAGTCAGAATGGAAACTATTAAAATTGTGCTTTTTGACTCCACACAGTCAACAGAACTGCAGGGAACTCTGGGAGATGCAGTGAAAGGCAGCAGGTGATGCTCATGTTCCCTGATCTGCTCGAGTAGATTGTCGTTTCCTGGTGTCAGGTTGCTAACGCTGGGCTCCAGTTTGGTTTGGATTAAGAATCAGGGAGTCTGACTGCTGCTGCAGACTGTACGAACCTACAGAACTGAGATCTCCTGAGTCTGACAATAAAAACCTCTTCACACACACACACACACACACACACACATAAACACACATAAACACACATGCGGAAGACACAGTGTTCACAAGAGTCCATGGATTTCAGGCTCTCTGAGCTGCTGAAGATGTTTGACAGGGTCCATCATCCTCTTCTTCTTCAGCAGAGCCTCAGAGTGTCTTCAAGGTTGGGAGATCAGATGTCATCAGAGGTCAGTGACCTTGTTCTCCACCAGGGCGGCGACCTGTTGCAGCCGATAAGCCAACTGCATTTTCTGACCTGAGCTGTCCTCCTCCAGAGACATAATTATCTGTCAGACAGGTTGATACAGAGAGAAAGACAAGTCAGAGACACAGACAGGTGGATGAGGAAAATGTGTCTGTCAATGATTTCCCTTCATTTGGTCGCCACAGTGAAATCATACATAGCTGTGTGTGTGTGTGTGTGTGTGTGTGTGTGTGTGTGTGTGTGTGTGTGTGTGTGTTACCTGGTCGTAATATTTGTTGATGTATTTGTAGAGTTCATGAAGGGCAACAAGATTGTTCATCTCAGATGCAAAACTCTGCAACATGAAGACAGACAGACAGGCAGGCGGAGAGGCAGACAGACACACAGACAGGCAGACAGGCAGACAGACATGTGGTTCATGTGATTTCCTTCAGCAGACCTCGTAATCAAGACAATAAAATCTGTGTTCACTTGGTGAAAACTGACCCCAGACAGTTCAGTCAGAGTGGAGTTCATCTCCTGATAGCAGCCTGACGCAGCGCTGTGGATGTCACTGTAATACCTACACACACACACACACACACACACACACACACACACACGCACACACACACACACGCACACACACACAGTTATACAGCTTACATGGTGTCAATTTAAAACAGTTGACACAAAAACTATCATTCTTTTGTTAGGTTGCGAGGTTAGCGGGGTAACCACACACGGTCACCGTGTGTTTCCATGGTGACAGTAAGACAGCCCTTAACAAACAAAGGTAACTCTGACAGGAAGCCGTCTCACCTCTCCACCAGCTGTTTGTACCGAGGTATCTCTCTGGCATACAGCAGTTTGTTTACAGGAGAGTCCTGATTGGAAAGACAGTTACCACACAGAGTGAATACATGTAAAGCCTGATGATATCACAGCAGATAGACAGATGGAGAGACAGACAGGTCGTACCCGTCCCACTTTGTGCTCAGAGGTGGTGCAGGAGTCAATGAAGGTCTGTGCAATGACTGACAGGACGGCGTCAATACTGTCTGTCACCTGAACGTCCAGAACAAACTGAGGATTCTTCAGGATGTTCACCCAAAACCTGAGAGGAAGACTGGAGAGAGACAGACGGGTCAAAGAGACAGACGGGTCAAAGAGACAAACTGGTGTCCAGGTGTGCTTCTCACCTGTTGGTCTTCCAGATGTGGACGGTCTCGGGGTCATCGATGCCGTGTTTCTCTGCCATGTCGTCCAGAAAATCAAAGAAGAACCTGACAGCGATGGGAGGAGGACGCTTCGTGCTGAGGATAGCCACGAAGACGTCGTCCACAAACTTCTGCAATGTCCCCTACAGAGAGACAGACAGGTAAGGAGACAGACAGGAAGGGAGAGGGGCAGGTTCCAGTTTTCTGTGAGTGTGTTACCTTCATGGACAGCAGTCTGGTCAGGTAAATCTCAGGTATGGCCTTGGCTCTCTCCCTCTCCCTCATGCTGCTCTTTCTGTGCTTTGGGATTTCAGGATCTTCGCTGCTCTTCACCAGGTGCCAAAGACGGAGACCCTCCTCCTCTTCACCCTCCAGCATCGGTGTTTCTGTGGCAACCACAATCAGTGTTAGCCTCCATAATGACCGTCAAACAACATCGAAACGATTGATCTCAAAGTAGAAGTCTTGTATCTATCAAGGCTAGGACGGCCCTCTTCGTGTCAGTCTGGGCTGCCTTTGGGGTCTTGGTGTCGTAGATGTTCTACAGGTTGTGTTCATGCCTTCGCTGTGGGTTACATCTGTGACATCTGTTCCATATTGCTCTCTGTGATGATTATTCAAGGTTCAACAAGGTGTTTTGAATGTTCTTTCTGTTTTGTCTGTGTTGGCTCGAGGTTGCAGGTGGTCTTTGAGCTCTTGATGTTTGAAATATTCTAAATATTTGATATGATTCTGTTAGTGATGTTCCATACGTTCTAGATTGCTCAGATGTGTCGTGTTCTTACTCTCTCCAGTCTGGAAGACCTGGTTGACCCCAACTCCACCTGAACTCTGAGAACGAGGAATGAGAGCGACCGTGGCTCCATCTGGAACCTGCAGAAAGTAGGATTTTAGTATTTAACGACAGGGAGGAAGAGTGAAAGAGACTGAGACGATGAAGATGAAGATGAAGATGAAGAGAATAAGGTCATGGACAGACTGAAGACTCTCCGTGATTTGTCCGGTCTTTCGTTACCTTGTAGTGCTGCAGAGTGTTGAGTCGTTTCCAGCGACCTTGAACCACTGCTGTGACATCATCATCCGACAGGGTCAGGTGACCCGCCTGACCTGAACGCCACTCTGTCAGAGAAATACAGTGAGAAAAGAAACAATAAGACAGGTGTGTGTGTGTGTGAGTGTGTGTGAGTGTGTGTGAGTGTGTGTGAGTGTGTGTG
>JAQNCA010000002.1:23901679-23912171 GCA_029783725.1 Acanthurus tractus | reverse complement strand
GAGGGTATGGAGGAGGGAGAGTTCTCCGAGGCCAGAGAGGACATGGCAGCTCTGGAGAAGGATTATGAGGAGGTCGGAACTGATAGTGTTGGGGAGGAGGATGAGGGAGAGGAGTACTGAGCATTGTGCATTCCTTTGTATGGATCTGTGCCTTTTTAATTAAACTCAAAAATAAATTTGTTTATTGACTTGAACTCTTTTTGCTGTATTTTATTACAGTTATTCCAAATGGCAGAAATAATGTTTGAGAGCATTTCAGCACAGATTGTCATATTTCTGCAGCTTGACTAAAGCCATAAGCATGCCGCGTCCTTTTGCATCGTCTGGTTGATGTAGATTTTTGAAAGTACAATGTTTATACATGTGATTCTCAGAAGATGGACTACTTATATCTTTAAAGAGAAATTACAGTCGGACAGCTCCTCTTCTCACACTTATATCTAAAGACTGATAAAAGCTAAACAAATTCATTAGCAGATGGGCTTTGTTAGACATTAAGGAAGTGTTTCATATTTGTTACTTACAGGATCTGAAATTGCCCTGATGATCTTGCATGTTGCACTCACTTTTATCACTTGGGGGCAGTGTTGTTTAACATTACACTCCACTGCATATTGAATGAGCAAACTTCTCTAAATTGGACATTGTTACAGGCAGTCTGTAGTTTAAACCACTTACTTACTCCAAGAGCCTTAGATGTTTATGGTTTACTATTTTTAGATCTCAGATTTACTAATTTAATCTGATTCCTGTTTCAGATTAGAACTGCCTGAGAAGAACTGAGGCTTAACAGTCTGGTTTAAAAAAGGGGGTGTAGTATTCACTTGGCCCATGGGACATGGATGTGTGTGTCGGGTGGGGGTGCAGGGGGCTCACGCTGGAAGACAGGTGGTGTTTAAAAATACATAGTTCTGCTGTCACTAGACTGCAGTTCTTCTAGATGACGAATAGTTTTGTATTAAAATCACAGAATTAGTTCAGATATTCAACTTGGAGAGAAGCGATAATAGCAAAGAGATAAAGAGGCTCAAATAAAAACTAATCCAGACTGATTCATGAAAACAACACATTCACAAGTGTTGTAAAAGATTTTATTGAATTTCAGCTTTGTAATTTTGACCAGGTTTGACTACACAGATGTATCTCTTTAAATCCAGCAATGTTAATTGATTTCATTAAATGCACTAAGACAGACAAAACAAGATGGCTTCTACATGACAATAACCTACATGAATACTGTTTATTGCACTTCATTTGCATATAAGTCTCCCCAAGTTTCTGATGTCAGATTAAGGATAAACTGTCTGCCAAAAATGTAATACAAATATGAGATCATTGTTTCTAAAAACTATATTTTTGTAGACTGCTTGTTGATTTTGCACGAGTGCTCAGAATAAATCAGCAAACTTCAAGGCTAAACAATTTCAGCTAAATACCTCTGTTTCTCTTAAAACCAAGATAGTGATGGGGTAAAAGAATAAGGATTGAACATTAAAAATTGCACATCTGGAGGATGCTCTTCTCAATGTAAGACATGGAGTTCAACATCATTCTCTATTTTTCTCCATCTCACAGCCACGAGGTAATCTGACTCCTCTGGGACATAAATAAATAAATTTAGGGTTGCCTATTTCTTCCGTCAAAAATCCTCCAGCAGAATACTTTGAATACTGAAAACAAGACGTGCACTCTCAAATGGTACAAAAATACAGACACATACACACAAAAGTGCCCCCACGCGTACAAAAGGTTTAACTTATATTTGGCTCTAAAACACAACAGGCCCCAGAATATAATGCAGTGGAAAAGTGTGGACACTGAAACGTACATGAAAACCATGAATGCTACACGAGCTCACAGGCTAACATCATCCAAACCCAGCTCCCGCTGCTGCTATTGTATTTATGTAAATCTGTAGCTTCTTGAGCAATCTTACTACAACATACAGTGATTTTTTATTTTTTTTTAAATAAGATAAATCCCAGCCTTCTTTTTAATGCTTGCACAACTCTTTTAAAAACCACCCGGGTGCTTATCAACACTTTGTAACACAAATACCACAGGAACATACAGAACGTACACAACAGCAGTGACACTCATAAGCTTCCTATTTTCCTTCTCTATTTGGTTTATCAGCTCGCAAACCGAAGCAGCAGATTGACAATAAATGCATACAAATCCCAGTGAAAACAGAAAAATTTCACAGTGTAGTACACTACAGTCTCTAATACAGAACTTTCAGGATGTAATTAACCCAAAATGCAACTCCTGGAAAGAGTGTTTTCTTAAAAAGTGAAAAGTAACACGATGAAAACAACGTTGTCTGTTTTACAGTAGCGATGGATTACAGTTTTCAGTATTTAATCAGTGTTTTATCAGTATTTTCAGGATAGCTTTGTGATGTGAGAGACACACGTTTCAGACTCAGACTCAAGAAATCCATTTCAGCTTTTCAACCACGTTGCAGATAATTAAAAAGACAGTTAAGAGTTATCGTTTCCTAATCTGCAGTCGTCTTAGTGTCTCAACGGTCAAGGTTAAGATACAGTGAAGAGCATATTCAGTCTGTATATGTTATCAACATTCCTTCAGACAAACAAACACACACACATATCTTGTGACTAAACATATTGATCTGAGTTTGTCTAACCTGCCTGATTGGCCGTGTTGAGAGCCAATCAGCATGTGCCAATTAAAGACTGAGTTTGAAAAAAAAAAAAACTTTCCGTAACATGATGACACACTCTTGACACACTGAAACGAAGCTGAAACCGAGACTTCTTGAGTGCCACCCTGCTTCTCCAGTATCAGCACCGAGAACATACTCGACCACCCAGCCCGCTAATGCTAACGCTAACGTACAAACATCCTCATAATTCAGACGCACTGAATCGTTTCAGCCATTCAAAGTCCTTCAGTTTGTCAAACCTTCTGGGAAGAGAGGTGCTTCACAGAGCCTCACACAGTCACACCAACAAAAACCTGAAGAGGAGCTGCTGCTGCTGTCTGCACGGGGCTTCTTCACCTCCTCAGCAGCCTCTTCGATCTCTGGTCCTAACTGAGGAGGAGGAGGAGGAGGAGGAGGCCGACTCTCTCCGACACTGCTGGTGGCCTGCAGCGAATACAACAACATGTCAGCTGAGTTTGTGTGTTTTGTTTTACTGCACTGCTTCTTTCAGACAGTTTTGACATCATACTTATTACCTGAGGTGGTGGACAATGTCTCATGACAAAATGTGTACGAAGAGAATGGCGAGGCCGATGTTGAGCAGGATGACCATGCAGATCATGATGGTGTTTGGGCCCTTGAAAAATCAGCAGCATACGGTCAGTGAGTTCAGATTCAGTCAGTTCATATTCAGTACATTGCAAATGAAGTTATTTACTCCTGTCGGTGAATGAAAAACAGATGCGATTCTCATGTCTGTCAGTCACATATGAATTTTCAGCCAGAACACAGTTAGCCTAGCTTAGCATAAAGGCTGGTAGGAGGGCGAAACTGCTAGCTAAACTCTGTCAAACAGTAAAATATAAAATCTTGTCGGTAAGTTTTAGAGGCGTTGAGGAAGGATTTTGTTACATTAGACAGAGTTTGGGTGGCTGTTTTTTAATTGTCAGTCTTTATGCTATGCTAAGCTAATTATCTTCATTTTTCAAAAACATGAGAATGGTATTGATCCATTCATATTATTCAAATGAACATATTCCTAAAATGTAATTTATATTATGTAAAGTTAACAATTAAGTGAAAACAATTTGAACTTGAACAAGAGTTTTAGTTGTTTTACAGACAGAACATGATCCCTTACATCCATTTGATTCTGGAGTCTAAATAAATAAATGAATAAACAAAAAACAGTGCACGTCATGTTAACAGAGAAAAAACCTTTGACTTTTGCAACACACCATCACTTAACGCCTATTTTCCTAACAAATGTTCTACTGCCATTACTTCTCTTTACTTAAAACCTCTAATATTGTTTCATCAGTACAAATAAATGATCTTGGCTGATATTCTCATATTACCAATGTTTGTTTAGCTTGTTAGCATGCTAACATTTGCTGATCCAACAGGCATCAGCGCATTTTTACTTAAAAATATCAAGTCAACCTCACGGTGGCGCTAGTGGGAAAGTCTAAAGGACACTGGAATCTGTAGGGTTCATCCTCAGGGGACCATCAATGTGTGTGTGAAATGTTTTGACAACCTGCTCAACAGTTGCTGAGATATTTCAGTCAGGACAAAAACGGCGGACCGATTGATGGACCGACGCTGCCGACCATCACGTCTAAATATAAGCTAATGTGAGTCAGTGTGTATATTTACTGTGTGTATTTACCTCCAGTTCCAAAGACTCTGCAGACACCTCGGTGATTGGGCTCGGTGCCATGGGCCTCAGCCTGCCTTCTGCTTTTAGCTCCACCTTCGAGGCTGGTTTGGCAACGACGGGTTTGGCTTCCGCTGGCTTTGGTACTGTTCTAGGTTCAAGTTTGGATGTAGGTTTTGGGGACGGAGCCGGGCTGGGTTGCCGTTTTGACAGCGGCTTCGTTTCCGCCTTGCTCGACGGCCTGCTCGCCTCCCTGGACTCCACTTTGTTCTCTGCGGCGGACGGCACTCGTTCGTGGACTGATGGAGCTCTTCCAGGCTTGACCTCGGCGGGTTTCGGCTCGGGGGTGACGGCCTTGGAGGACACTTTGGAGGCAGGACGCGGGGCTTCTTCTTCTTCATCTGGAACGATGAGGCTATTCCTTACAGGGGTAGCAGCGGCAGGAGCGACGTCTGGAGCTTTTGCTTCGGACTCAAACTTCTGCAGAGGCTTGATCTCCATGTCGGAGCCGTGCTCGGTCTTGTTGCTTTGACGGCTGGGGGTGCGAGAGGGGCCGCGACTGCCGGGGGCCCCTCCGGCCTCGGGTGCAGCATTAAGCGAGGTTGATGGGGTAGTGGGGCGACTGTTGGGCTTGCTGTTGGGTTTGCTGCCACCTTTACTTCCACCACCTTTGCTGGTTTTGTCTTCATTCCAGCTTCCTGGGCTGAGGAGCTTGGAGTCTTCCTTGACGATGATTCCCGGGCTTGGGGAGGGAGTGCGGCCCGGTGACGAGCCGGGCATGAGGCTGTCCAGTTCGTTCATGAGCGGGCTCTCGGGTGGCGTGGGAAGGGGCTCCTCCTCAGCCAGCAGCGGCTCGTGCAGGACGATGTCGGTGTTCTCGCTGCCCTCCACCACCTCCTGTAACACTCTCTTCTTCAGGTAGTCGGGACCTGAGTGAGACCATGTTAAGGTGTTTATTAGTGTTTTTCTCATCACAGGGTCATTCACACACTGTTCTCCAGAGAGTGTGTGATTTCGTAAACATTTGATTAATAGAAGTCAGCTGTTTCTTTGGAGTATTTATCAGTGTCATAACCAAACAAATACCTGATGTTATCTTCTTAACATAGTTTTCACGCAGCACGTTCTCTCTTTCTCTACAAAGATATTTATAGTCAAATACCCTTCGAAAAAATGACTGGACTTCATTTGAGACACCTTATATCCTCCATCCAGACTAATTTCCTACGACTAAAATATCAGGAAATAGCTACAGGAGTGGAGGGATTATAACTTTCTCTCTCTCTTAACTATGCTAATTTCCTGTGTCCACAGGAAGCAGCTACCGAGGCTGTTTCAGGTCGAAACCTTTATTAATAACTCTCGACTTCAGTGCCCATGTTCACTCCCACGTTGATTGTTTTTACTTTTATTTCAGAGAAAAAAAGTTTTTAAAAAGTGCCAAAGAAAGCAACACTGGGAAAAATGTAAAAAGTGAAAGTGAAATTCTTAATTTGAGAGGTAAGGGTTACTTTAGTTATTGCCAATCAATTCAAAACCAGTAACTGCATCAAAGCTCATTTCTCTGTTACATTCAATTTAGTTCTCCAGCTGGTCTTCAGCTCTCAGCCCAAAGGCTAGTTGTGTCGACTAAAGACTTAAATTAAAAAAAATAAAAAATTTAAGATAAACAATAGTGTTCTTACTGTTTTTATTTCCCATAAACTACAGGAATATCTCACTCAGTGCAACAACGTGGCTCACAGATGTATTTTTTTTAAAAGTTTCTTGACTACAACGAAGCACAATGACACAAAGGAATATTGTATCATGTTTGCCTGATGTCGGCCTCTTTAGCAGGATGAATCTATTTCATGAGATGTGTTGAAAATAAGAAAAAAATACACAACATCATCAGACACGTACACATTGTTTTTGTCCAGCACAAGTGAACCAGATGGTTTTACACGCTGACACTGTATGTCTGTGTTGTCGTCTCCTTGGTGAGAGATCTTTCATGGAAGAATGCATAGCAGGACTCAGCCAGGCCTCGTCCATTTGTCGTATTAGTCAGAGTCAGTTTGGGCAGCCGCTCAGGAAGCTGAATGACTTTCTGTTTGTGTCTGACTCCTTTAAAATCTCTGCTGCGAGCAAAGAAAAATAAAAAACAAAACAAAAAACAGGGCGAGAGGCTCCTAAAAGGCTGCTCTTGTGTCGATGTGTAAGTGTGTGTCGCCAAACTCCCGATGAAACTGATACGATCCCTTCAAGCCAATAAGATGTTCCTTTTTTAGACATTCAAGAGCGACTACCCTTGTTGGGAGCCTCGGCCAAGGATCCACAGGAGGCATGCAGAGGGACTGTTATAAGCTACATGAGCGGTGAGCAGCTAGCAGTTTATATTCGCTGCCTCCTTCAGAAAATAACATACAAAGAAAAGATAAATGTGGAGTTTGTATTGACCCTTCAAAATGACAAAGTTAGTGAGAGGATTGGTGTGCACTTTGTGGAGAGATGGTGACATTATTCATCTGTTTTACATCAATAATAATTTAAGATATTAAATTTCAAGTAAAAGTAAGTGCTTTAGTACAGCTGAGTTCTTCATACAGTCGTTTCCACACTGTATCAACCTTTAAAACAAAGCTAGCTCTGTTTTTTTTGGTTGTTAATTGTCTTTTTTTGCAGTTTTCCTCACCTGGCTGGTAGAAGGAAGGAGAGAGCTCTTTGGCCACCAGTCTGGCGATGCCGGACTCGCTGTTGGAGGCCTGAGAGGCCTGTTCAGCCGCCTCTGCCTTGGCCTTCGAATGGGACGTCCTGCAGGAGAGACAGATGTGACAGTTTACGAATCATTCGAATAACAACATCATGCTGGTTTTTATCTTAACGTCAGTGCATTCAGTCGTAAACTGAATGAAGTTGTTTTGTTGAAAATAGTTTCTGTGCTGCATCTTATTTTGTACATTAAAATTATTGATCGTACGAGTGTGACAATTCTGGAATTTGCTCATTTACCTTTTTAACCAAAAATTAGATGAGAAGAAAGTTACCACTATTGTCTCCACTTGTCTATTAAATGAGAAGCTACAGTCAGCAGCTGGTTAGCCTAGCTTAGCGAAATGACTGAAAAAATCTGAAAATCCACATATAGGTAATCCCAAAGCTCACTTACTGACACATTTTTATAGTTACTCTATTCTGGACAAAACGATGGATAAAAAGTTACAGCATGTAACTTAGAAAACAACTTGTCATTTTAAAATTGAAAATTTCACTTTGGGTTGTGTTTTCCAGTCTAAGCTAACCATCTGCTAGCTGTATCTTAATTATCACACAAATATGTGACTCTTGTTATGAAAGTGAATGTAATGATGATGAAGAACTTTGCCTTTAATAACTTTCTAATACAACAAAAATGAATGATGGCATGTGTACTTCGATGTGACAAAAATACTCAAATTACGACCTTCGGCCTCTGAAATGTGAGGATTTGCTGCATTTGTCTTCAAATGTAACAGTAAAGCAAATATCTTTGGATTTTTAATGGATGGCGGGAAAACAAAAACAAGCTTCTGGTCTTAAATTGACTTTTCAAAGACTAAACATAACAATTTTATCAACAAAATAACTTGCAATTTAACTGATAATAATGTTTTTGCAGCTCTATAATCACAACTTGTGCTCCCTCAGTCATCAGGTTGATTTCACTTTAACACAGCTCACACACTCTGCTCTAAAATCATCCATCCTCCTTTGTGTCATATATTCACGTGTGTTTTAATGCACCGTGACCTTGACTGTGACCTCCCTCGTCAAATAAAGCACAGACCTTGAATATTAACCCTGTGAGATTATTATCCTGTTTATGAACGACCAAAAATACCACAGCACAGGGTTTGTTTATAGTATTCAATCATGTCGAAATGAAGAGCAGAGGTGGGCGGCTGCTTGTCGTATGGGTCATTAGCATTATTAGCTATCGAGAAAGGAGGTTTCCTTTTTCTGCTGTTGTGCCACGACAGAAATAAATTATGCTTTTATCGCCCCGCAGCAAAGCAAAGAGCACCGAGGGCTCCATCATCATCATCATCATTTCAATATGACAGAGAGACGGAAAGAGAGAGGACAGTTCGGACCGACTGTTTATGATTGTGAGGATTTACCCAGAATGCAACACTGTTATTCTGAACTTTCCCTGTGTGTTTCCTGAGTTTTTTCTCTTTAAATAAATGAGCACACAAGTACAGCTTATACAAATAAAAATACACCATAAACACTGAAAAATGAGGCAGAAATGAGACATTTACTTTAGAAATTGTAGCAATAAAACAAATAAACAAGCAGCCCAGTTCAAAAGTTTGTGTTATTGATGTGTTTGTCTAGTTTGCAGAAATCATTGGAGCTTCCTGGTGCAGACGGACCACAGGAGCAGCAGCAGCATTCAGACACAATGTTGAGTTCATCTCGGCTCAGAGCAAATCACTGCATTTAAGCACTTAAAACAGAGCGAAAAAGACTTTAAGTGTGAGAATTTGCTTAAGATTGCGTTTATGCACGTGCAACACAAACACCGATGGGACTGACACCTCATTAATGCACCGATCGAATGACCAACCCGAAGCTCCAGAGCTAAAAACCTGAGAATGAGACTCAACCATAAACTTCCCCCAGAAATGACAAAGTTTTGCCTTATAAAAAGCTCTGGCTTAAAAGAATAAAGCAGCATAAAACTGAAGTTTCCACATAATGTACAAGAACCTGAAATTTGTACTTAAGTATAGTATTTGAGTATTTAAGTATAACTTCAACCTTTCCACCTTAAGCAGAATCAAACCCAACAGCAGACAGATGGCACCTCGCAGCAAAACGGCTCCAGTTGCTGTTAAACCACCTTTTCAAACCCACAGCGTGTGTCGGTATCAGTGTCTCACTCGTTGCACAACACGACTCTCATTAACCATAAAAGTGCAGAAACATCAGCCGGTCTGAGGAGACTCGCTCGACCTCGAGTGTGTGGAGTAACAGCTCACACCTGCAGCGTGCTGCGAAGGAAAACAGATTCATGACAGCCAGTCGAGTTATTGCAGAGCAGCTTAGTGCCGCGTTCCCTTAATCGAACCGTATGTTTGCATAGGGGCCAGCGGTGTAACCTATCCTCCACTGTGGTTACAGTTGCTAAAATTGGCTAGCATAGCTGCTAATAGTGTGGGAGGTGGCAGAGCTAATAAAGGGATTGTTTTGACTGATTATTCCCAACTGAGCACAGACTGATTATTATCCAAATGGCCTCACGTGAGACCAGCTGGGCGGCGTTCAGTCTCCAGTGATGGTTTATTCACTCCGGCGACTCTGACGCTGCTCGGTACAACAGCCAGGATCACCGAAGAACCAGGGGCGTCCAAGATAAAGTCTCCACAGGGATCGAAACCGGGGACTCCCCCTGAAGAAGCCCCTCGGATGAGAGACAAAATGTTTTCAGGCATTTACAAACAAGTCCGGCTGCCCCAGATTCAACCCTCCTCGGGTAACCGTGACCTGGATGACTGAGAGTCTTCACAGACATCTTCAGCTGTTGAGCGTCTCTGAACATTAAAATCCAACAGAAATGTTTGATAAAAGAGCTCATTTTCATCTTTAAACTCTGGTGTGAGTCTCAGCCACCATACTGGCTCCTCTGCAAGCTTAAAAAGGACTTTTTTCATTTAATATAAAGTTTTAAAGAGACATCTTAGAATATGGTCTCAGTTATACAAAAAAAAAGAACAACTGAAAAAACACAGATGGACTCAAATCAAACAAGAAACCAATGGGTAATAAATAAATGAAAATATAAAATTAAATCTCAGAGGTAGTTGTAGTTGTCACGCTTTGGGCTGTAGTTTAAATCGACATTGACTGATTACTTTGGCCACTAGGAGGCAGCGAAAACAAGCTATTAAAACAAAACTGATATGGTGAATTTTTCTAGATGACAGATGCTTCTTACACATGCAAAGACACAACAGCTTTAGCATTAATTTAGACTGAACGTAACCTCATCGTAGCCTTTTCTGTTTATGGAGGTGCTGAGTTTGTAGCACAGTTAAGTTTTCCAATGAAAACGGCTGCTGCAGCCAAAAAAAAGAAGCCATGAAAGTGTTTGAGTGAACCAGTAAACAATAAGAACATGGGAGTCACAGCATCTG
>JAQNCA010000002.1:23844986-23858075 GCA_029783725.1 Acanthurus tractus | reverse complement strand
GTTTCACCGTGTAACAGAGTCTTTAAATCTGGTGTCTGTGACACATTTTGCATCAACCAGCATGGATTGATTTCCTGTGCTGAGAGAGTCGATCACTTTGCAGTGTTTGTGTCATTACTCTCACTGTCAGAAGGGGGAGACACCGGTTCCTCACTGCAGGTTTAACAAAGAAAAACATGAAACGACATGTTTGTATTTTTGTTTTGTTAGGCGTTTATTGGGCGATGTTTATTATTTAACTATGACCAAGGCTGGATTTTACATTCATACTTTTAGTTTAACGTGATTCCTCAATGACAGACATGGTGTCATCCAACATCTTCGTCATGAGACATGATCCGATTGTTTTTGTATCAATGAAACGTCAAATATGAAAAATATCAAAATATCAAACATGAAAGCTCCTGAATATTCGATTTAAAATTTTAAAATACCTTTTAAGGCATCATCAGACTCCACAGGTGTGTTAAGAGGCCAATAACCAGCACTGATCTGGATTTTTAAAGACATAATCTTTGTTTTTCTTTCTAAAAGAATAAAACCAGCAGCGATTTGTCAAACTTACAACCACTGTGTTTCCATCAAAAGGCAGAAATACTTTCTTCCCACCTCATGTTTGCATTGAGTCACACGTTCATTATTACGATGAACACACACACTTTGGTTTATTTTGACTCAGTCCCACACACACACACACACACACACACACACACACCATCCTGCTGCTGTTGATGCTCGGAGCATCAAATGTGTATTAATCACCGCTGAAAATAGTTCCCATGTAAGAGACTCTCCACTTACTCTATCTGTTAACATTTGCAACAAAACAACCATGTTTTTTAGATCAAAGAGCCTTTTTAAACATGAAATTTTATATTTATGACGTATTTTTAAAAGATTTGCAGCTTTAAAGGGATCAAATTGGCCACAGACAGTGTAAAATAATCCAAAAGTACGACAGGTGGACTAATTTTTGGTCTTTTTCAGCTTTATATTTCAAACTAAATGCTATGAAAAGGACTCTGGACATAAATAATTAGAAGGTTTACTATTATTTTGACTGTTTTTTGTGCACTGAGCCAGGTAACAGTTTGGTCGTTTCATATTGTCCTCGTTTTCAAAACAAGTGAAAATTGCTTTGGTCACTGATTAGCCTCCTCTTTCATCCACGACCAGAAAAACTGTCTCACCTCAGGCTAAACGACGGAGTTGCACTGTTTTTCAGCACGATTGCAACATTTTCTGGAAGGATTTGTTTACCCTCAACAGGATATGCTCCACAAATCTTTGACAAATCTAACCAAAACTGGGACATTTATGTTACAAATACATTCTCTGGCAGCCGCCTGCACTAAGCTGCTTTTTGGCCTAGTTGGGTTATACTATGCTTCTTTGTCCAGACAAGCTGCAAACATTGTTCTGTTTTCTTCAAAACTGAGCTGAAGTTTTGTCTCTGGAAAGATTTAAAATGCACACACTTAAGTTTATGTGCATTTGTGCAAAAAAAGGGTTCAAATCTCCTCTTTTTTTGTCCAGTAGAATACAACTTCCTCTTTACAGGCAGATGTGCCAAAGATTTGGATCAGTTTCTCCAAAGTCTTTTTAAATGTCTTTTTAACTTATCAGAGAAAACTTCCTCTCCTCTTGCAGCTCAGCTCACATAACTTCGTGTCAGACACATGGGATTAATTGCTCAACGGTCACAACCTGGACAAACTCCCGAGCTCGGCTGTTGGCAGAATTTCTTGGTGAATGTAAACACGACAACAGCCGTTCAACAGCCTCCTCGGCAGATATCTGTTTGCATACAAAGCTGAATGACAGACGGCCTCAGTGAGGCCTTCATGTCCCCATCAGAGTGTGGGAGACGAGAATTAAAATGAACTAAACTGCCAAACACAACATTTTCTAACACAGCACAGGTTTAAGACTCAGATGATCAATGATGTTTCATTGTGGCTGTTCATCAATAAACAGCATCCACATTGTGTTTTAAATAGTTTATTGTATTTATTTATTGTTGAAGTTCTAATAAGAAAAAGTTAAGAAAAAGCAGTCTTAACCGAAGGCAGCTATCTAAAAAGCAAAAGTACCTTTTAAAACTTAAATTCGGCTAAAGTTCTGTTTTTTAAATGTTATTTAAGCAGACTAATATCAGCAAAATCTCCTTAAAGGTGCTAAATGTTACATATTGTACCAGTTGAAGCACAGTTCTTATTTAGATATCAAATTAATGTTTACTGAACGACATCAAACTGTTCTCAGACTGATGGATGAAAACCAGGAATTATTATTATTAATTCAGACTGAACAGGTCCTGCATTTTATAAAACACTGTTCTTTATATTGCGACCAATCAGCTGAGATGGTTTGAAAGGGACTTTTAGCCGCAATAAAACAAAGTCATCAGGCATCAGGTGAGAAATTGTTCTGGTTTTGTCACTCAAATGTAACTTATAACACATTTAAGTTTCTGGGCAAAGACACATGCTGACTTCATCGCTCAAATTCAATCAAATTAGCTGCAATTCACTCAAATAAGAACCTGAGACTTGATGCGTTTTAATACAAACTCTTGTTGGATTGAATCATCACACCGCTACATTGATCTGCATGTGAATTTCATGAGATGCAACAGATCAAATGCTCATTATGCAGCCACGTCAAATCAAATCCTCAATTTGTAGCTTTTACTTTCGTTTTTAAAGTTTTCAAATCCTTTATTTTAACTTAAAAATACTTGAGCAAATTTACAATCCAGCGCTTCCTTTTTCCTGATGTTTGTCATCTGGATTAACAGATTTGTTTCAGTGTAAACTTGCTGTTTCAGGTCACTGTAACAAAAGCAACATCAGTTTTAAAGTATTTTTACCTTCAGATGGTTTTTGCTATTTTAGTTTTTGCACAAATTAACATGAAATCTGGAATAATTCATCATAAAATCAGAATAAAAACAAGCAGCTGCAGCCGCACAGACAGTATTAAGCTTCCTGTTGTAGAGAAGTTACAGTTACAGTGTGTTTGTGGACAAATAACGCTAATGAAGTGAAACTTAAATCCGTACTGTAATAAAATATCTGGTGTTTAACGGAGGCAGAAAAACCCAATTAGCCCGTTCGCAGGGAGGGAATTACACTCTGTTCACTTGACACTATTAATCCGGGTGTTCAAGTCTCCAATCAAATCTCATTGTGACAGGCATTAGGGGATTATCCCTGGGTGCTGTGGGCCCTAACAGCCGGCCCGGTGGCCCCGGCAAACAGCACTATCCGGTAACAGGGGCCCTGCTTCTCCTTCTCCCAGCCTGCCTCAGCCTGGCCGGGCGAGCCGAGAGAGCCGCCGAGGCTCATGGGCCGTCAGTCAGCTGGCCGGCTCACTGTCAGGGCTCGGCCCTCAGAGGGATGTATGGTCAGGATGGGACGCTGCACTTCGACGACGCAGGTAAAGGGCGAAGGGGACGGAGGAGAGAGGAGAGAGGAGAGAGGAGAGAGGAAGGAGGGAGCCGTGAGGATGTAGATTATTTCTGAACAAGCTGCTGTTTGTGCTGTAAAACCTCTGAGCCGCTGAAAGTGAGGCGCTGCAGCTCTGTGTTTTCTGTTTTAAAGTGTTTTTTAAAAAAGAAATCTGATGCAGAACTTCTTACAGAGAGGAAAGTTTTAAATGTTGGACGTTTACAAGAGCTGCTGCTTTATGAAGGAAACGAATTTAAAGGCAGAAATAGAAATTAAATTCATTAATGTTAAGTTAAAACATCTTCAGAGCTTTAATTATCAGACTGTGTGTGATGGATGTTGCTATATTTAAGAGATTCAGCAGTTTGTGGATGAAACAAGATGTGAGTCTGTTTGACAGGACGGTGTGAGGACTGCGTGTGTCCACATGGTGGCAGTAGTGAGTGGTGATTTTAAACAACCTGACTGGCAACTTCAGAGGGTAACTAAGTACAATTTCCATTGTACTTGAGGCTTTTGTGGTACTTTAACTTTGTCTGGGCATAAAAAAGTGATCAAACAAATGTACTTCTGCACTGAGATTTATTATAAACACACTGAACTTGAGTTTTTCCAAACATTTTTATGCTATTTGATCCTTTTTTGAGCTACATACTGAAGAGAAGTGTTGTACTTTTTCACCCTAAAACATTTTTCTGACAGCTTGAGTTGTGATTGTTTATTTTAATTTGATGTAAAATCTGTTTTGAGCTTTTAAAATATGAGGCTTTTTATGGATTAAGTGACCTAGATGTTTGTAATTTAGTTAAAATCAGTTCTGCATCAAAATGCTCCTTCGATGTTTCTTTAACAGTCGCTCAGAAAATTATATTTAGAATCATAAAACTGAGGAAACAACATTTTATATTATCACAATGACAAATTACTTAAAGTATATTGATGAAAATATTCTCATTTTTCTGAAAGGGACATTTTCATTGCTTGATTTTCTCTTGTAATGGAGTACTTTCATATCACAGTACTTCTACTTTCAGTTTACTAAAGGATTTGAATTCTTTTTCCGCCACTGCAGAGATCTGCACCCATCGAAACTTTTAGTGGGACTTTACTCAGAGAGTCGTACTTTGACTTGTAATCGAGGTTTTTCTGTGTGATTGAAATAAAACTTTAGGATTCAGAGTCGGTTTGTTCAAACAGCAGGAAGAGAGAAGAGCAGCTTGTGACTTTGGAGAGAAAATGAGTGAACACTGAGGAAAAAATTGAACCAATGAGGAGTTTGAACTAAATTAAACTGATGCTGTTTGTGGGGTAAATTATAATGTCCGCTGCCTTGAATTAAGCACAAAATCACAATGATTTAAGCTGTTATTTAATCTGTGTTATTAATCAGATTTCAGCCTTGGATGAAGCCCTTTATGGTTTGGGCTTTATGTTGGATCCCTAAATATTTAGTGCCTTGTTATTGAAGCCGTGGAGGTTAAATGTCTATTGATTGGCTGATGACTGAAGGACCTCTGGAGGATCGGAGAGATAAAGGCGCTCGGAGCCGAGCTGCTGACAGAGGTGATTGGCCGGCAGTCAAAATGAATTCTCAGCAAAACAGAGTTAATGATTACAGAGTCTTATCACACACTGTGATTGATTTACGTCTTGCATGGGTTTTCATGTTTATTGATGCAATTGTTTACTTATTTGGTGCACAGAGGCTACTTTAGTTTTTTTTTTGAGGGGAGTCTGTCTGGATGTGGAACAAGATGAAGCCGGTTTCTGTAGATTAAAGATTTTTATCTGAGGATATTTTCTTTAGTTTTTGTCTTGTGACACGAAAACGTGTCTTAAGTGGTTTCAAGTGCACGAGAAATACAAATTTGTCCTGAAAAAAGTTGGTTTCTGCAAAGAAAAGCTCCGTCATTACCACAGAAACGTTTTCAGACGGAGAGGCAGAGCGCACAATCTCAGATATGATGTGAAAGAAAATAAAAACCGCATCCCTCCCTCATTTATTTACCTACAATTTTTATGACCCTGTTATTCTTTGAGATATTGAACAACTAAATAGGCACTTGTGGTTTATCATTACCCCGAGACCGGTTGTCATCCTGGGTGAGGACGATATGACAACTCCTCCGTTGTGTCAGAGAGAAGATCTGATTTTTAACTTTATGGCATTTTTCCATTTGTGAAATCGTATTTTTGAAACCTGTTTAAAACCTGAACGGCTGAAGAGAAACCAAACAGAAAACATGATACAGTACATTAAATCTCTTTTAATTAACACAGAAAGGCTTCTGCTTGGCATCCTGGTTATATCTCACATTATCATTTCAGCAGAAAATCCTTAAAAAACTGTGAGGGTAACAGCTAAACAGGGCATGTTTGGATTTGTTTAACAGAGTCTGAAGGCCTCTGAGGACAGACTAGCTTCACTGGAGGTACAGAGTTAATTAAAAGACAGGAAAAAGATTAAATAAATGAATTAGCTGAGCTGTATAAACACATTTTGCACCGTGAAAGCAGAAGAAAAGTACATCACAACCTGTCAGATTAACCACACAAACTTACAACACGACTGGAAAATTATTAATATTTTAAAAAACAAATTTGATCTTAACAAAAATAGTCAGTCTGTGATTTTTTTGAGGCAGTGAAAGTTAAAATGACAATATTCCAGAGGTGCAGAAAATATGATATTCCTGCGGTCGGCCACGGGGGCTTGCATAAGCTGTGTTATTTGCAGATAGTTATCTGTTGACAAGGTCTTTGCCATGACACTCTACTCACCTATCTGCTCCATCTACTGCAGCAGAGCAGAGCAGCAGCCTCAAATCTGCTGCAGCCAGCACATTGTCTCCTTCTGTTTCACTCTTATCAACATCAACACGCTCCTGGATGTGATTTACAAACACTCACATTTCCCCCCGTGTTGCCGCTCTCTTAGAAAGAAACAAATACGTCCCCGGACAGTTTATATTCCACGTCTTATAAACTCTTCCAGGCCGCCATGATCGTCTTTTTTTTTTCCTCCCAGCTGCTGGTTCATTTGATTTTACTATGTTGCTTCCCAGACGCCTGCCTTTGAGATCGGACTTGGGGAAATGAAATGTAGTCATTGAGGAGAAGGTACAAATAGGCAGTGGTTGCAAATGGAGTTTGGTCAGTGGTCGGAGATTCCTATTCAGAAGATAGACAGGACTTTGTTCACAAACTGGAGTTTGAAGTTTCAAAGGGGAGAATCACACAAGTGTTACATCAGGTCTCAGCGATCCTTTGACTTTTAGCCCCGGGGCAGGAGTTTGGGTGACTGATTATAAGACAGCGCTCTCTGGTCCATCACATTTCAACATGGCAGCCGTGTATTAAGTGTGTGTTAAACATGTGCATGTCAGGCAGCTGTTGTCATCTGTAGCCATTATGTGTGTTGTGTTGTGTTGTGTTGTGGAAAAGTTCTGCTTCAGATTGAAGTGCCGCTTATCACCGAATGATTTTATGCTCATAAACAACACACACACACACACACACACACATACACACAGGCATACACAGAAAGAAAACCAAAAAGACATAGATTTAATTCAACACGGGACCCGGACAATGAATATGAATCATGGTACAATAAAGTAAAATAACATAAAAAAACAACTTTTAAATAAAATGTAATACAACCAATGCTTTATGCACAAAACTTAAGCATGATGCAAGATTAAAAACAACTTTTAAATAAAAAAATAAGTAAGCAACATTTTCATTTCGGCGACCAGATTGCCGTCTTTCCTCTGTACAGATTAATGTCAAAACTATAGAGACACATACAGCTGTTTATTTTTATACAAATTGTACATATTTCATTGATGTTTAACATTTCTACATTCAGCAACTCCCTCTTGTTCAATATCTCTAATATATTTACATAGACAGGCCCCTTTTTATCAAACAACTTTAATTCTGAGTATCTCATGTCATCTTGCACATTTTGACCTCCATACTTTGAAAGTACAATGAACCAAGCTCAACACTTAAACCCTGTTAGCAATATTTAGTATTTTGATTATGTAAAGTGATTTATGCTTATTGGCTCTCCTACAATCTGTGTGCAGAGCTGTCATTGCTGAAAGATCATGGTAATAATTACCCAGAAGTCTGCAGTCATTGACTCAGCCCTGTTAGGCTGTACATAGACACAGCGGTGCATTTAGCTACATGCTAACACCAGCATGCTAACATGCTGATAATAGACTATGCTTGTTTGATTAAACATAGAACAGCTGAGGCTGACGTTTTAGTTTTGCAAAACTGAAATATTTGATCAGTACGGGATGAAAAGTGGATGGATTTAGTTATCACAATTCATCCGGAGAGGGACATGAACGTCTGTTTTTAATTGTTTAGTGATCTATTTAGTTGCAAAAAAAGTCAAAAAATGGTGCTAAAAGTAAATGCACAGGATCACTGAATGTCAATGGGATCCAAATTTATATGTCAAGCTGTAATTATTGGGATTGTTTTATTTGGAACAAAGAAGTGGAGTGACAATTATAGGCCCATGTAGCTAGCATGGCCAAAGTTACATGAATCATTACCTTTAGTTATAACTATAACAACAATTTCTTCAAACTACCATTGAAGGATTTAGTTTGACATTTTGGAAAATATCCTTGATAGTTTGCCAGAGTTTGTTTGATTGATGTTACATGTCTGTACAGCCTAAATATGAAGCTACAGCCAGTTAGCTTAGCAAAGCATAAGGACTGGAGACAGGAAACTAGCTAGCCTGCTTCTAATTAATGGTACCAAAACACACTTGCTAGCACCTTTAAATGCCACTGATGATCAAGTTAGGTCCTTGTTTAATTTCAACAAAAACAAAAATGAAAGAGGCTATTGCTTTACTACAGCTAGCTTGTTTCACCTGTTTCCAGTCTTTGTGCTAGCTAAGCTAACTGGCTAATGACTGTAGCTTCATAGAGATGTATGAGTTGGATTGATTTATCTTCTCATTAGCAAGAGAGGGGATTTAAGTACTTTTTTAAAAGATTCAAGCTATTTTCTTCAGCTAATTAGACATTTTAGATTTATGAACATTATTTTTCCACAAACAGCACGAGCTAAAGGTTTTATCTTTGGCGTCTTATATTTGAAAGTCTGTGAATGTAGGTCTAAACCTCCTCACCTCAAAGACACAGATAAGTTGTGGGAGAATTTCTTTTGAGCGAAGCTATCTGAGACATCAGAACAGTTTGTCAGTTTGTGATTAAGAAAGCTGTAACCACGCAGATTATACTTTATAGTCCTGTATATGACCGTTCCTTGAGGAGGAGTTCACAGAAATTTAAGATGGGAGCAGCGATAAAAGCACTTTAATGACAGAGGAGATAAGATTTGCTCCGGGTGACTCATTCATAGCTCCACACCGATTCTCCCATCCTCCACCCTTTGAAATAATCAGCAAATATGGGCATTGCAGAAGAGCAGCGTGGATCGAACGTGAAGACATGTTGTAATGGACGACCTCTGTACACACAAGCGGAACGATATGCTCCAATTTGAGCTTACGTCTGATGCTGGAGGGTGTAAAACTTTAAAAAAAAAAGAAAGAAAAGAAAGCTAATCGTTTTTGCTTATCATTTTTTGATCATGGGCGTAGTTTCCATTGAGTTAATCAGATTGTTAAAGATCTTCGCAGCGTTTGCTTGCTGTTAACCAGAGATCAAGGAATCTAGAGCTGTGATCACATCTGACGGTGTGAAAAGAAGAGTTTCTGTGGGTTTAATCAGGTTTAATTTCTGATTGGATCACTTTAAAGTGGCCCTTTTTTTCGGCCAGACATTTAATCATTGAACAGATTATCTCAGAAACATGCACAGAAGCCTCGGAGAAGGTTACGGTGTTTGCCTGCTGGCGGAAAAATAATTTTACAAGCTCCCATTTTAATGTGAGTGTACGGTTAACAAGTTCACCTACGTGGGGTTTACTGCTTCTGCGGTCTGGCTGAACTCAGGATCGTTGACCTACTGCTATGTACTGGCACTTTCTCTTCAAATACAAGACTACTGTTTGCTGTGTGACATGCACGAGGAGGCCACTTTGTGCAAGCAGCGAATGCAGTTTTGAAAACAAATGGGTTCAGGAGAACATCCCTAAAAAGTCACATGAGAAAACCACCGAAAACCTGAAAGCGTTTGGTTGTTTTTCACACGATAAGACATCGTCTTACTTTAATAAAAAACACTTTATTACACCAGAAATATAAGAAAAGTATTTGTAACTAAGTGGGATTTGTCTTGTAACTGTAGTAACTAAACCTTAGCTGTAATGACATTTAGTGCTTTTTGATTCCAGGTGGGTTTATATTAAGTTCAATACCCATAAAGACATATTGAGTTTGAAAGTTAAGCTTGTTCAGTTTGACCAAAAATTTTATAACTCAAGATCCTCTTACAAGACTTAGTCCAGAGATTTAATCCTCATCTCTTGGCTCCCTCGTTTTGTACAGTCAGGGTAACTTTGCTACTTAACTTTAATCCCCTGTAATAAGTATTTAGGCACAATATATAACACTTACAATCAGTAGTTTATAACCCACTGTCATACGGCAGATATTTATGTATTTAATATATTATCCTTATAGAAAGTATTAATGAACACTGTATTATATAGCGTGTTAACAAAGGTAATAAAGGTGCAGTGATTTAGCTTTGACTAACATTTAACCATACTTCTCCCCATGTATAACATATATATACATGCATATAGATAGAAACATTTTAGATACATTTTGCATATATATGCACACACACATACATATATATGATATATATGCTTATATTTTCACATTAAGTGTATGTATTGAACACAAAATCACGTATATAATTACATATATTTTTAAGCAGAACTGTAGTTCCTCTAGAAATGCTCCTTTAAATTTAATTCTAAAAACAATTTGCTGTTGTTGTCTCCCAGTGGCTCCCAAACTTTAAACAATACACCCATTAATAACGGTAAACTCATTACAAAAGACACTGAACTTGCAGGTTTTAAAATGTTAATATAAATAATTAGCCTGGAAGTATCTCTGTTTACACTGTTTGTGATTTTTCAGCAACAAATCTCATCACAGCACATCATGGCATTTCCTCTGTAGTTGTGACAGTACATTGTCTTTACGAATGACCCTTTTTTCATACTAATTCAATCATTTTAGACATGCTAATGACTAAGATCCTTGGAAACTGAGGTCCGCTCCTGCTAAAGAATGTTTAAAGTCTTAAAACGACTGTCAAACATGCTCTGAATCACAGAGGAGCAGCTGCCTTTCCAACGACAAGCGCTCAGCTTTCAAATCAGCCTCACGTGCAACCTGCATTTTCACAAACAATGAAGTCTTTTACATAAAGGCATCACTTCGCTGCAGCAGGAGTTATTTTCCTGTTAATTATGCGAGAATTAACTCAGACTTACCGGCAATGTAAAACACATGGAAGCAAGTCTGAATATGATAGCAGGTTTCCTGTGGTGGAAGAGGAACATTTCTTTTACTAAAAGTCGAGATCCCACCAAAATAACAAGTAAAAGTACAAAAATATTATAAACAGAATGTTCTTTAGGATTCAGAAACTTGCTACATATCATTATTATAAATAGATTGTCTCATTTATTGGTCCTTTAACTCCCTTAAGAAGCATTTAAATGTGGCAGTAGGAGGAAAATGGAGCATTAAATTACTTTTGTCGTGTACTTTTATCCACAAAATAGTTTTTCATATCATCTTTCTGAGTCAATTCTGTGCAACTGTCTGTAAGTGTTAATGGATCACTGAACCTCCTGTGTTTATGTTGAATGCTTTTTTATGCTCTGATTTTGTTTTGTCTAATCCACTGTTTGTTTATTTTAAATCATTATATGACGGCTCAGCACGCTGAGACTGCACAAACATTTCATTAAAGCACAGTGAAATCAGCAGAGCAATTAAAATCAGATTGACAGCAGATGTTCTGAGAGTTAAGACTTTGCATCTTAGGCTTTTGTTAATGGTTTCCAGTTATATTTTGAGCAGATCTGCTTGTGACAGGAAGCTTTTTGATGATTAAAAACTAAAAAGCTCAATTTCAGTTTTTGCACCGCAGAAACTGTGAATTCTGCTTCACTCGAAAAAGACAAAAACAAGCATTTTGTGTCATTTAGGCTGGGAGTCTTGTGACAGCTCATTGTTTAATAATCCACCATGATTGTCAGATATTATGTTTTCCTGGAAAGTTAAGCAGCATAGAAGTTAAATACTCAGGTAACTACCTGAAATGGGACAGGACTTCCCTGCAGACACATGAAATACATTTAATTTTGGGGTCTTAACAAACTAATGTGCTGTTAATTGTGTGCGTGTGATAAAGGCATGTAACAGAAAGAGTCTGGCTGTAAAATAAAAAACCGGTTTAAAGTAGTGGTGACTTGGCAGAGTAGTGACCTGATATCATGTAGGAATTGTTGATCCATTACTGACAGAGAACCAAGAGGAGATGGCAGATATCAAAGTTGTGCTATCTCTCCTCTCAAAAAAAAAAAACAAAAAAAACAACCCTGTGATTCTCCATTGAAAGGCTTTGCTGGTTAACCATCAACCAGAGAGACACTCCACCTCTCCTCTGGTTAGCAGCACGAGGGGAGGGAGGTGGAGAAGGAGCTCCGCTGTCAGTCACTGGTTTCCAGTAGGTCCCCATCACACTCAACTGGGCCAGGGAGCTACCTTGTCAACTGGGCGGAGCCAGGCTTTCAAAAAAAAAAAAAGAAAAAAAAGAAAAAGGGAGGGGGGTTAGTGGAGGTGTGTGGGGGTGTGAGAAGTGGAAGGAGGAAGGAGGATGGGGGGGGCACATTAGCTTCTTGGACAAGTCTTTCTGCCCCGCTGTCAGGTAGTTGAGAATTTTGTTTGTCCAAAGCGCTGGCAGACATGGACATGGCAGACTACAGCGAGGCCCTGGACCCAGCCTACACCACGCTGGAGTTCGAGAACATGCAAGTGCTGCCTCTGGGCTCAGGTGAGTCACATATATGCAACTCTGGCTGGTGAACTTTGAGACTTTTACTGATTTAAAACTTTGGTCAGGAGAGCACGGAGGGAGCTCTGGCCTGAGGTGATAAAAAGGGGTCATTTGTCCATCTTCTCGTGCCTGCGAGAGGGATGATCCTGCACAGTGGTCTTCCTTTTATCACCTCCGGGTGCCGTAGTAAAACGTTAAGAGGTTTTTTGATTTATGAGACTCTGCTGGGTTTTTTTTTTGCGGTTTGGTCGAAGCAGTTTGAACCCGTTTCAGCTTGCAGGCCGATGTGGTGTCAGATTGATTACAGTGTGAGTGATATTCATCCTCTGATGAAGCACAAGTTTGAGTATCAAGATCTCAGAGCTCCCGTTACAAACGCTGTGTTCCCACAGAGTCTGAAGCGAGGAGAAAAAGTTCAGGTTTTTTTTCGAGAAGTTTTCCCAGTGACACCAACTTATTTATTTAGGCTGTCTCCCATGACGGCTGGCTGTGATCCTGGTTCTAAAATTCCCAAATGAGACTAAAGAAAAAGGGGGAAGATTGCACAACATTCCCATCACTCACATGTTTCTCCTCTTGCATGTAAAGTCAGTTTTAATCTATAGCTT
>JAQNCA010000002.1:23805314-23827050 GCA_029783725.1 Acanthurus tractus | reverse complement strand
TTACATCATTCCTGGATAGAATTTTAAATTAAGCAGCATTTAATCGTTTTGATTATTGGTGGTATAATCTCATGTCGCAGGAGATTGGACCACCTGATGAACTGAACCTTTTTTGTACGATCTGTACACTCTGATATAGCCTTCTTTGGAATAGCTCTCCGCTGCCTCGTCCCCCCTCTTTGTACCCGTTAACCAAACATGGTCTGTTATCTGTTATCCTTCAAAATGGCCAAGGGTTGGGAGGGTGGAGAGCAGCCAGAACAGAGAGCGCAGTGATGTAAGAAAACCCCAGCTACTAGTAGGACACAGATGCCCTGCTGACCTTGGACAGAACCCTGCAGAACCTTTCCTCCTGTGTTTCAGACATATTTACTGAAACGAAACAAGGCTGCAGAGAGGAAACGATATATCGCTTGCTTTAGGATTAAATTTTTTGGCTGTTACGAAGGCTCGTTCTGCGGGGCTTTTGTGTGTTACGCTTCCTGTAATCTGTGAAACTTGCTGTTCAGAAAACACCTAGATTATGAGTAATCAAGTCATGCTAGTACAGTTATGATTATCTGCAGTCCTGCATGACCAACACTGTTACAACACCGTACTCCTCCTCTAACTCCTTCAGTAAATAGAAGTCATATCTGCTCTTGCTGAGGGCTGCCAACAATAACAAGATTACCCTGAGAACATTTGGGCCCCTATATCCCCGTGCTGCATTAAGTATACACAGCAGGGGCAAAACGGTGACTGTCAGTTGTTTTTTCCGTAAGTGGTCATCAGACTTTTTCCCCAGATGCCAGAAATCTCTCTCGGCATTACACTTGTAGCAGGTTAAATGAAATTAAGCCTCTTTGATATGTTGTGGTGCACATAGATTATTTAATTCCTAGTTTTGAAATACTGTCCTTCCGCAACAAGGCCATGACATTACCTGCTTCCGATAAAAATAGGAATCTATTCTCAGAATTGGTTCAAGTGTCTTCTAGATTTCTTTGTGATTACACCCACAATCAGTCACCTGCCCAGAGACCTTCACATGTCAGAGACACCAGGGGTCAGAAAGCAGCAGTCTGTAGCTGAGTCCATTGCAGTACAGCTGGGTTTTGGTACTACGTGACCACACTGCTCAGGGTCTATTTTTACATGTACCCCTCTGTGTAATCATGGGTTTAATGTGTACATATTTTGTGGAAAGGGATTTGTTGGTCGAACTGCGTTGACCTCCAATCACATTCTTTGCCCTGTGTGCAGAGGACTTAAGCTTCTTTTGTTTTTAGCTCCACATGAGAAAAAATGAGTGCCATCACCCCAGCCTTAAGTGTCCGATGTATCAGACAGAATAGGCGAAAAAAGAAACACGTCAGACCACCTTTAGAGTCTCGGGTTATAAGATTTAAATAATTCTTTACTCTGTGATTTTGAGTTTCAGTGATTTTCTGGAATTTTTGCTCTGTGCATAAACGAAAGATACATTTAACTTAATTGGATTTTTTTGTGGGCAATTTTATCATCCTTTTATAAGAGGCATCATTTTATGGGTCTTGCTTAAAAGTTCCATTTATTTAATCTTTTTTTGTGAAGCATTATGTAAAGACTGTGATGATAACAGCATTTAAAACTGTGCCAGTGGTTCTGATCTTTTGTGTTTGATAATGATTACTGAGACGTACCCACCTATGATGATTTACAGGTACATTTCATAAAATAATAATACGGGTGCTATTAATAGCCACAGCAGTGAGTAATGGTCGTATGTAATTAAAGCTGCTCTGGCATTGTTGGATGAGATGTGCAGATGTGGCACAAATTGTAAAATTGTGCTTTTTTGGGCTCTCTTATAATTACCGGGTCTGATGTGTAGTGAAGCAGGCTGAAGTACTAATATGAAAACACTGATTGTTTACGGCTATTTATGACTAAGTTTGTTCCAGTCTGCTGGTTTAACTACAGCGGGTCAATTTTGAGTCCGATGCATAAATTCCTTTTTGAACATTTTGGCTTGAAAAATGATTCAATTAATTAATGAGCTATTAAAATTCTCAACAAATTTTCTGTCAATGATTTAATTAAATGCAGCACCATCTCCCTGCATAATATTTTTTTGCCACATTGAACTGTGTTTTTTGTTGTTGTCGTCATTGTTTGTAGACTCCATAAGTGGCTGTAGGCAGTCACGCTTGAGAACAGGTATTTGAATACGGAAACACTGAAGGACAGACTTGTGCACCAGTGACTGATGAAACAGCAGCAGGATTGTGTGATGGCAGACAGATCTGTCATCTTGTTACACTACTTTTTTATTCTCTCTAGACTCGGTCAGATAAACTTGGTGGAGTGGGCGGGTACAAAAGTCTGGACCCAGGCAGAGAGCAGGAGGCAGATGCTCCAAATAGTGAAAGTAAAAATACACAGCTCCTTGCAGGGTCAACAAGGTTGAATGAAAGGACTGAGGCAGACACAGTGTTTTTAGCTAAATGTCAGGCCAAATATGAGGGTTTTGGACATTTTGACAGTCAGGAGAGAAGACAGTTATTGTCCAGGAATAGTCTGAGAACTTTCTTGGACCTTGTTATTTGCTGTGAAACTGGGTCACCATTGAAATATCCGAAAACCACTCTGAATACAAACTGACCACAGCTTCTGCAACTCCTAATTCAATATGCCCATGGGGAGTGTGTCTGTCATACTTAAAAGACAGATTCACTCAAATGTTTTGTAGACTTTCTTCCATCTGGCACAGAAAATGGTATACAGACTGGGCCAATTCAAATGGCTCAGTCCAAAGCTCTGTTATAGACTGGCAACCAGTGTGGCTGCAGCTGCCAGCGTGCCTGCCCTCACTCTTTATCGAAAATGGATCGATATTACTTTTATCCATTAGTTTTTACTGCAGTTCCCACATCTGTTTCCTGATGTATTCCCTCTTTCTGATGAGTGACATTGTTTGGCGAGGTTACTATTTAGAGTGGCAACACATCTGATTTTCAGCATTAAGCCAGTTGATTTAATGTAGTTACACCCTCTTACTTCAGCTGGAATGGGCCCACAGCATCAGCATTCATTTCACAGATAATACTGAGGTGTTGAATAAACTCTGTTTTGAATCTGTTCGGTGAGAGTTTTTTAATCAAGCATTATTATGTAAATGGACTCTCATCCGTGTGAACTGGTTTAGAAGTAAAAGACACGTGTGCTTTATCAGTAAAAGGTGATTTGATGTGAATCTCTCTTGATGAAAAAATAAAAATGAGTTGAAGTAATTTAGATGGAGTGGTCCATTTCAAATTTCATGTGATATGAATAAAGTGCTGAGGTCATTTAACTTTAAAGCAAAGTGAGAGAAAAATGTTTGAGGATAAGAGGAGCAGCACAGCCTTTACTGTTTTAGTGGAAATCAGAGGCCTGTGATCTGCTTTTTGCTTTAATTTGATCCACTTGGGGAGTTCTCAGGCTCCGTTTGCTTTTAAAATACTTGATTGTTTTTCAGAAAAGATTTTCTTCCAAATCCCAGAAGAGCAGAAACGATGCGCTCTGTTGACAGGAGGCAGGCTCACAGGAACCAGAGAGCAAATCACTGACTATCGTTAAAATTCACTTGACATACATTAAAAGTATATCCTGTTTCCCATTTTGCTGTTAGAGAAAATTAAGTGCGGTAATCATACTGAGACAAATAGATTATAGTTGCTTCATGACCTGCATTTAAACTCCACATGATGACTGACTGATGTTTAACAGAAGGCTTTACTCAGGCTTTTAAAGACTGACATCTCAAATTAAACAGTGCTGATGTAGTGAAGTACAATCACTCAAGTACTTTGCTAAAGTACATTGCAAAAGTACTTAATTCTGTGCTGCTTTTTACTTCTTAGCTTCACTACATTTATAAACAAAAAGTAGCATTTTTTGAACTCTGCTGTATTTTTTTCCAGCTGTAGTTACTCTTTTCATTTGCATACAAAACACAGCATAATTTTGATAAAATGCACTGTCAACTGTTGAGCTTGCGACCCTTGTTAAAGTGTTGTGTTGGTGCTAACTTTCACATTTAGGTAATAATGTACCGTGGATCAGTTTAATCTCAGATGGATAAATTTAAAAAACATAATAATAATCATCTCACAGCCCAGTCCAGCTTCTCAGTGTGGGGATCTGATGCATTTCTTTATTATATATGATAATTAACTGAATATCTTTGGATTTGGATTTGTAGGTTGACTTTCATCATCACGTTGCTCATAATACTTGTGTAGTTTACAATAAGTGGGTTTTGAATGAAGGACTTAAACTTGGAGCAGAGTATTTTTACATTGTTTTATTGGTGCTTTTGTTGAATAAAGGATCCGAACGCTTCCTCCCCCACCTTTACTGACTGTTGAAACATACAAGCAGAAGTTGTTTGTCCTGCACACCAACATGAACGTTGCGTATTGTGTTAGAGGAGAGTGAAACGATTACCTCTGCTCTTTTTTATGTTTGCTCATGAGGAGGGTTATGTATGTGCCTTTTCATCCCCGTCAACTCAGCAAATCGAATCACATGACGCCCACATCCTCCTGAACTTGCAGGAGAAAAGTGCGATGATGCAGCTGAGTGTAATTGCTTGGCAAACCTCACACACACACACACACACCGTGGCCATCAGTGCAGGTGAAGAGGAGCAAATTATACAATATCTTATATCAGCATAAACAGCAGCTGTGGTTGAAGAGATCCGATTTCTGGCTTTGTAAGTGAGCTTGTGGCTGAATGTGGTTTTTGTTGTGTGTATTTCCTATTAAAAGGAGCACTGGGGAGTTGTGAGTGAAATCCCTCTAACAGGTGGTGCAGAGAGACGTAGCCTGCAACCAAATCTTATCCTCTAGTCACAGGTTGGCTAAATGAATGGTGTGCTGCGGCATAGCTAAGGAGGAGGATGTATTATGCATCTCAAGTTCTGAAAAAAAAAGTAGTGAAAACGCTGGAGCCGATGCTAGAGATTTCCTTTTTTAGAAAGCACAATAAACATGCATGCATTCTTTCTCTGCACCTCTCATCCTCCCTCTGTTCCCGTCACGCTCTGTCTGTCTTTTCCATGTCCTCAACTGCCTTCCCTCCAATCCTCATCTTCATCATCTCTCTCTCTCTTTTCTTTTTCTTCATGGTTCTCCATACCTCCCTCTCACTGTCTCTTCTCCCATCCCTTCCTCTCCCTCTTGTCCTCACTTCGTCCTCCTCCTCATCAACCTAAGGGTCTCATTCAGCCTCCAGTGTGTTTGCAGAGAGCCTGGGAAAAGACAGGGCATAAACAACACAGCAAACAAACCACCTGCTTCCTGCTGAGGTCTCGTGTTGTTAAATGTGTGGACAGAAATAGAACGAGGCAACCTTGCAGTAGAATTAGAACAGATAGAATGAACAGTGGTAGGAAAAATCAGACCAACACAGCAGCTATCCACAGCACATCAAGCCCTGCACGTAAATGGTGACACCTGAGGACCTGTAGGACTTGAGAAACCACTAAAACTTGATTAATCAGTTAGTTTATAGACAGAATATTTATCTGCACCAAATTTAGCAAAATGAAAAAAATTGCATTTGATCTGTTACATTTTTCGCAGCTCTAAATACTGAACTGATAGTCGATTTAAAGACAGACTAAAGACTAAAATCCTCAGCACACATAACTGTTACTTGATTAAGAAATGGTAAATGGACTGTGTTTATAAACTGCTTTTATAGTCTATTGACTTGCCAAAGCGCTTTACAACAAGTCCCCCATTCATACACACATTTATAGTTGGCTGCTTATACAGTGCCAACCTGCCCATCAAAAACTTATACACACATTCAAACAGCAATGGAAGAGCCATCTGAGGCAGTTTGGGGTTCAGTATCTGACCAAAGGACACTTGGACTGAAGGAATGAGGGATTGAACCGATGACCAGCTGACCTCCTGAGCCACAGCAGCCTCCTGTTTAACTGCAGTTACATTAAAACTGTCATATCTGTCAATTATTTAATTACCTTAAAGAGCAAATCTGGCATTTCTTCTATTTGCTGAAAAACAACTCATATATTATTGAGTATCAAAATAGTTTCAGATTTATGTCTCTGTCTGTTGATCAAATATTAAACATATTGAAATGATGACATTTCTAGGTAAATTTAATGGATTAACCAACAAAGACCAGACATAAAATATACACAACCTTCAAAACATTTCTGAATTAGGGCTTTTTTATGTGTCCTTCCAGCTCTCTTAGTTCTTTTCCAGACATGTAGCCAAGTCCTCCAGTTGTAAATATTTTCAGCTCAGTCGTAGCACCTTAAAAGAAATATACCAAGGCCACATCCTTAACTTACAAAATCCCTTGGAGCTGCTGCACACAGTCATAAATTAGTCTGGCTCTTTAAATAAACAAGAGAATAACTGTTCATAGATTTCTGTCTCAAAGAGCATTAATCATTGTTCTTTGTTTTAATTTTGAGATATGGGAAATGTTCCATATGTGTGCTCTCTGTGTTATATGCTCAGTCATTGTAAAGTCTTGTCTCTTCTGGCACATTTGTTTTTGTGAAAACTCTGCTTGCGAAGAGTCTCGAGAACGACGAGCCTCCAAACGAACAGTTGCGACGCCGTCCGGAAAAGGGAGACGTGAGAATGTTTTGTCGCGGGTTGTAATCACGGTCTCATTTTGGAGTCCAGTCGAAGCACCTGCTCCTGACTCAGCTGTGAATCATGGGTGGTTGATGAGACTCAGTCACACCCATCCTATTCCCACACACACATAAACACACACACAAACACACACAAAGCAGGGGATTCCCTATAGCTCCAGGCAGGGCATGCTGATACAGTAAACTCCTTCTCTCACAAAGTGTCACGCTGTCTGGCCACTAGTCTCCGAAGTCTGGAAAAAAATCGATTGATCACAGCTCATTTGCAGTTTTTGGGGCACAGGGATATCAAACAGAGGACGTGCTGTTGTACATCCAACACCTCGGGTAACATAACCTTCGGTTGGCTCCAAACATGGATATCTGATCCTGCATGAGATCCTGTTACTTCGCTGTGGTTCTGTAAAATGTGGAGGCATGATAGCACTATTATGATACACTGGTTCTTGCCTAAAGAATTGCTATTGATTGACCGAGCTACTGCCATATGAGCTGTGCTAACAAAAAGAGACATGGTCTGACGTAGAAGTTGTGTCTGTCTCTTTAGTGTTGTTTATCATGCCGTCCTGCCTTCTGTTTAACAGGCGGGTCAACGAATTTGCAAGATTAATGACATGAATTGAAATGCATGTCTGTGCGGTGGTGTTCTGGGTTCCTAGTTTGTGCTGTTGGTGTCACTGAGGGTGTTTCGCCGCCAAAGAAGCTTTGGCGCTTAAACTGATTCGTTCAGGATTCTTAGAACCTCTGTATTTTCTAGCAAACCAGCCCAGAGCCAGACTAATGTATTTCTTCTGCTCTCAGGCTTCAGACCCCATTCAGACCAAATCAGGCAATGCAACTCAAGTCTCTCCCATTTGTTTTAATGTAGATTGTCCAATCCCACTGAGGCAGGGCAGACAAATATCTTTGTGTTTTGGGTCGTTCAGACAAAACATCTGAAGACTTCCCCTCGGGCTTTGAGAGACATTCTTTCTCTCTGCCCTAATATTTTAAAAACTAATCCACAAATTAATAAATAAGAAGAAGAATACGAACCCACAACCTGACAGCAGTCAACATCAGAGAGTGTGTGTCGTTTTTAAAAGGTGAGTAACCCTTTTTGAAGGAAAGCCATTCATATTTTAGATTTTTTCCAGCACTGATCTCTCCTTTGAGACGAACACTAAAAATTGATTTCTGTGCTTCGACTTGTGAAGTCAGGAGCCAAAACTCTAGCTGCTCCTCTGTATTTCCCCCCTGAGATAATCTGTCCAAGGTAGATTGATTTTTGATTTTCGCTGTAGCTTTCTTAAGAAGCAGCCTTTTTCCGGACCTTTTGTTTTATTCATTAGTTCACTCGACTTCTCCACAGCAGATGATGCTAATAGCATCGGTCAGGCTTCTTATCTTCTGTTCTTAGGCTGATTCATAATGCCTTCAGGCGCAGGAGCTCAGTACCCTCATTTAGGATGGCAATTACATGAGCCTGGCAGTGATCGTTCGCCGTATCTCCGCTCATTGAAAAAGAGATAGAGAATTGCGTTGAGTGTCCAGCGTTATCAGTGATAATTCTGCATATCTGACAGAGAAAATGGAGACTCCTCCTGTGACCTGATGGTAAGTTTAAAACCTAAAAAGTTCCAGAGAGAGAGAGAGAGAGAGAGAGAGAAGTGGTGAGGGATGGAGATTTGTGTCACCTTAAATGGCTGACTGCTCAAGAGCAAAAGCTAGTTGGCAATATTCACTTCACCAGGGGAAATCAGGCCTTCACACCCAGCCCCATAAGAAGAGGAAGGATATGGGGCAAATATATACACAAGCTGGGAATGGACGGCTTTTATTTATTTATGAGAGGAAGGCTGGAGAGGAACAACAATGCTAATCCCGATGAGGAAGTACGGCTCCCTCGTGTTTGAAGTGGGTTCGTTGTCAACCCAGCAGCTGCTGACATCATGTGAATAGACAGTGCCCAGACCACATTTGACTGAGCTGAGAGGCAGCGAGCAGGAGGGCGAATGGCTAGGCACACTGGTGTTATGGTCCTCTCTCTGAGTAACTCTTAGCACCAGAGGGTGAATGGACGTCGATGAAGCAGTCTGGATCTGCTCGCAGGCAGCTGAAACAACTCTGATTACTTTGGTAAGAATGTTTTTCAAACTTTTGCTTTATTTTTTCAAGCATTGTTTGGCCACAAGAGCTGTAATTGCTTGCCGGTTTGTTTTACTGTTAGTTGATGAAAACAGTATGTTTTTGAAAAAGCAGGAGGCTCTGGAGCAGTTTTTTTCAAGCTGAAAAGATTAATTTGATTGATGATTAACTGTTCATTTTTCAAAAAGCATCAATAGATTGTCAAACCTAATCCAGTGACAGCTGAATTAAATGTGGAGATTCAGTGCTTTGCTCTCTCTCATCTCATTGTATATTAAATGTTTTTGGATTTTGAACTGCCTGTTGAACATAACAAGATATTTGAAGACATCATTTGTGACTCTTAAACTAAAGGATGGCCACTCAGCTGCAGCTGCTGATTATTTTCAAGGTTGATTAAGCAAATATTTATAATCTTGATTAGTCAGTAAATCCTTTTGTTTAGAAGAAGTTAAAATGTAGTGAAAAATGGCTGTACAAAGTTCATAGCAACATCTTAAAATGTCTTGTTTTGTCCAATAAAGAGTCCAAAACCCCCAAATATTCAGTTTACTTGAATACCACAAACCAAAGCATCACATCTCCACATTTTAGTAGCTGCGACCAGCAAATGTGAGGTGTTTTTTGCTGAATAACTACTGGTTGCTTATCTCAGATAAGATTTACAGCAGATTGATCAATAGTGATAATAATTCTTTCTTTTTGGATGTTTGTGGACTCGATCACATCAAACGATAAGGTTGAACTTTAAGCCGGTTTATTGAGCATTCCGGGTTGAGAGGCCAATGGAAAAGTTTGGTTCCCACGGGAGGCAGATGAGAGGCTTTTTGCCTTGTCAGTAAATGCATCAGAATTGGTTGACAGACTTGCAGCGGTGCTAATGGATGTCAAAATCAGCATCGAAGCCAGTCTTTGTGCGGGTTATTGCAGATAATGTCAGTGTATTACATACAAATCAGACTTAAAAGGCTCCACTGGGACTGCAGTGAGCCTGCCTCTCTAATGGGCCCAGTATAAGTGGATGTGCTGACTCATCTTCCTCCAGTGATCTCAAAGGCTTTTGTTCCTAATATCTTCATGCCAAAACCTCTCCCGTTACATGTCAACTTGCCCATTGTGGTCACTGTTCCTGTTTAAACCTGTCATGGAGGAAACCTCTCTCTGCATACAGCACGCACAAGCTGTTTATTCTGCCTCCGCTTCTATTCACAGTGAGGTCGTAGTGCTTTTTGTGTACATTAACAATACGGCTCGTTTCTACCAGAAAAGAGGGCTGATCATAGTTTGACTTATGATGTGTTTCTGAAATAACTTGTGTGGAGAGGATGGCCGCGTTGAAACGATCCACACAGGCGGTGCAGAGCAGGAAGGACAAGAGGAAAGAGAGGGAGGCCGAGCCGAGTTCAGCTGCCGAGCTGAGCCGCAGCGATGTCCCTTTGAGGTTTCAGTTGTTATTGTCTCAAGTGAAAATACACACCTGTGACATTTGTCTTGTGTGTTTCCAGCAGCCGCAGCTGTGTCGAGTCTCCCTGCCTATACACACACTGGCCTTTCACAATAAGACAGCCTTTTGATGTAAGTGGGACGTGCACTTTAAGACAGCTATAAGTCATAATTGCTGGAATGTGGTCATGAGATACTGAAACGATAATCTAAGAAAGCTGTAAAAGATACAAGACTGGCTACATCACTGTATTATATGTCAATATTATACATATTAACATACCATCTATAAAGAGAAATAGGTAAAGCATAAAAAAACTTGATTATTAATTAATAACTTGACACATTTATCAAGCAAAAGTGCCAAACATGCAGACTTTCGCCTCTCAAATGCAAGGTTTTGTTGATTTTTTATTTTTTTTTTCACTGGGAAATCTATAAATTAGTTTTTTTGATTATATGAAAACATCCTTAGGATTAGAGGTTTTGTAGATATTAGATTATAAAGATAATTTCTCATTGCACCCTACATGCAGTGCTTAATTATTACTTTTTTCTCTCTTTTTTTGTGCTCAACTCGAGCTGCAACTATTTTAGTCACACAGAAGGTCGCCAGTGTCTGGAGCATATCATCTGCTTCCACTTTGCATCTCAATTTGCATCATACAAATCACTGCAGGTGAACAACAACAACAACAAAAATGCAGCTCAAGTCAGTCAGCCTGCACGACAAAAACAGGTTCGCCATCACGGCGCGCTTTGCTGATATCAGGGGACAAAGTGATTTTTTTAAAAAGGCTGCACCATTAAACTGCTTCTGCCACAGCTGAGACCAGCCAGCCAGCCAGAGGAGTGTGCTAGCACATGCTGAAGAGCAGGAGGCAGAACGCCATCATCACCACCATCATCATCATCATTCTTCCATGGAAACCTGTTAATGATCTCAAGGCAGGATTTGATCCTCATGCGCAGGCAAGCCGACTAATTAAACAAACAAATGGCAATTAGCCGGGGCTCCCATAAGCCACATAATGACTGGGCCAGTGAAGTAGAAAAAGGCAAACAACGCAGCACTAGATACAGAGTCATTGCTGGTTGTTTGTTTTTGCAGAAGAAGAAACATCTTCTTCAGAATCTTTCAGTCTGTGTAGAAAATGTCTGAATGGTCATTTCATGATCAGACTTGTGACTTAAAAGAGTCCAGTTTCACAACACAGGAGCAGTAATTAAAAGGAAGTTGGATGTTTTGAGAAATCTGCTTATTCACAGTTCTGCTAAGAGTTATATGAGAGAATCGACGCCACTCTAATGTCTAAGCAGTAAATATGAAACTGCAGCGGGCAGATGATTAGCTTAGTTAAGCAGAGGAGGAAACAGCTAGCGTGGCTCGTTCCAAATGTAACAAAATCTGCCTGACAGCACCTTTAAAGCTCTTTAATGCGGAGTAAGTGGTTTGTTTAATCTGAACAAAAACAGCATTTTAAAAACGACAATTTCCCATTTTTTACAGGGAGACTTTTTCTTGGCTTGGATCATTTTGTTGCCTTTGGACAGAGTCGGGCTAGTTGTGTCCCTGAGCTTAAACTGACATAATAAACAGCATCTTAACCAGCTGAAGTAACTTAAAGCTTAAAGTAATTTGACTACTATTGATTTTTCCTGGCTATAAGAAAAACTGTAGCTAGTAACTTTGTCACAGCTGTAGTTAATTGAGTTAATTCTGTCTGTTTCATTAATTCTCTGTCTGCAGGCTGTTGCATGTACATTTAATCTTTGCTCGAGACAAAATAGAGAAAAGCAGCAAATATTCCATGTAAGCAAAGGATGCTTGATCATTTTTAAAAGGGCAATAGCTAAATATAAAAGCTGTTGTTTTTCTTTTTATTTCAAGATTACTTTCTTTGTTTAGAGACTATTTAATTAATCAACTTTCAGTATCAAAACAGTATGAGCAACTGTTCTGATACTGTGACGTAACACGAATAAAACTTAAATACATCACTGTTTCTAGTCGGAAAACTTGCAATTAGATATTTTCCTCGAATTGTCCAGCACTTAATAGCAGTTAGTCAAAGCCTCAGTTGTTTGAACTCAAGGTTGTGGGAAAGGTAGTACTGTAGGTGTAATTATGAACCTGTGAGACACTGGCCTCCCACTGTGATATGACTCAGTAATGACTGTACAACCTGGCGATGTAGATGCCAATCTATCAGAGGATCACACCACCATCTGCAGCGGGGAATACTGAGTGCCTCTCGTGTTTTGTAGAAGCTCTCAGAGAAATGCCAGCAGCCCGGAGCTCACTGACATTTCCCGAGGTACCGCTTTTTACCTACAGGGACGTAAAGATTGCCCTTTCCCTGCAAATTTCGCATTCCCAAAAAGTGCCGCCTACGTCCGCATGGCTCGTGACCTCTGCGGGAATGACCCCGGGTGCTTCCTTTCTGGCACCGAGCGCACATACTGTACACAAGGGAAGGAAAAAACAATTGTGGGACCTTTTGAATGATCCTAAAAGAATGTGAGTGATAGAGTTTGGGAACAGGCTGGCCCTGGGTCAGCGTGTCGTAGCCGCGTCTGCCAGCTCATTTCTATTCCACTCTCATTCTTTCTCTTGTTCCCCTCCGAGACTTCAACCCCCTCCATGTTTCTTAAAGATTCATAGCCGAGCTGCTCAGCTGTTCCGTGGACGCTGAAGTGCTGCATGCTTTATTAGAGGGTACGTCCGTAGCTGTGATGTAGTTGGTTATGCTGCCCCTGCACAGCAGTGAGGTCTGATCTATCTGTGCTGGTCTGTGGGGGGATTTCAAGGACCGAAGCTGTGGGAGAGAAACAGCTGTGACGACATTTACAGTCCCGATACAGTTTCTCTGTGTTTCCTCCTCCTTTTGACTTCCTAACACGACTCTCTCATCGTTTCTCTTTTCATTTCTGGAGCAATCTTATTTTTTGTCCTCTTCCCTCTGAGGATTTACCAGCTGTATAGTGTTTTAGGGGTTGGCAGGATCCATGACCTAGTTTAACATGGACTGAGAACAGGCAACAGAAGAGGAACGAACAGCTAATGGGAGCTCTGCTTCGGTTCTCTGCTCTTCCTGACCCCACCTCTGCTCGTGCTTTGAATTTTTTTCTTCTCATACCACTGTTGCTGTCCATATTGATCAGCCCCCCCCTCCCCAGCCCTCCCTCGAGAGGGTGTAACCATAAAAGTGAGAGATTTTGAGCAGCTTTTTGTTTTTCCTGATATAATTAGGACAAGCAATTAGCACAGATGTCAGAAGTGCCATAATCACTGTGCAAAAATAGTAATAGGAATTATTAACACCTTCATTATTCTTTTCATTAAGCCTCTCACACAGCTGTTGGCCACTCAAGTGCCTCTGAAGTGCCCCCTTTCTGCCCACTCGCTCGCTCTGCATTGGTCATCCTCGGTTCCCTCTTGAATAACTCGGCACTGTGTATTAGTAATATTGTTTTTTGGTCTCTGGCCAGTATTTCCTGTGTGTCACGTTGATTCCACCAAAGTAAAAATTCACAGGACGCAGTGGTGCTTCCGTCCGCGGGTCAGCAGGTTGATTTCTGTGCTTCTCGCAACACCTCCGCAGACGTCTCACTTCCCCCTCCTCCCTCTCGCAGGTGTAATGAGAGCGCTGGTCATGGACAGATGATGGACGTGGAGACGTCGTACTCAGACTTCATCAACTGCGATCGCACAGGCCGCAGGAACGCAGTGCCTGACATCACAGGGGAGGGGGAAGTGGCGGCCAGTACCAGTGAACTCACCAAAGACTTGGCGGAGATGGACCTGAAGGCTGCAGGTCAGTGAAAGTGAAACACAGCGCGAAAGCAGAGGAAACATACATGCATTTGTGCACACGAACATGTAGGACTAGGGGCTTGTTTCATAAAATGATTTGAGACAAGTTTACAGTGTTGACCAGTCATAAAAATCCCTTTAAATCAAAATAGATGAGTGTTTTTTGTCCCTTTTGTCTGTTGTCTGGTATCGTTCCTCACAAAGACAAAAGTAATTGTATCATTGTAAATGTTAATGGGGTTTTATAGCTTGATTTCCTGAAAAACTATCCGAAACGTTGATGACTCATCCCACACTCCCTGAGTAATTCCAGTTTGCATCCGTTGAAATGCTTTCTTCAATTTAATCTGAGCGTTACTTCAGGCTGAACTTCACTAATAAGAAAAAACTGAGAAACTGAGAAGCTAAAATTAAAAATCAAAGCAGCGCATCTCTGCTACAGATCCAAACTGTGTTTATGGTAGTTTCTGTTTTTTCACACTATTAGTGTAATTGTCTTCACAAAAATATCTTTGGAAGTGTTATTCTTAAACACTTTTTATTACTCAGAGCGAAGCTACAGTCAGAGTCCGTCCTTATGAAGCGGCTGCTGGACTTCAACGCACCAGAATCAAAATAAACAGGTGTCATTCCTCAGTGAGGGTTGGTCGTCGTGCTCTGTGGCCTCAGTGTTAAATGAGTCGTAGCGGCGGCGCTGCAAAGACAGACCGTCCTTCCTTCCTCTGCTCTCAGCACAGCGTCTGGCTGTTGGAACGAACGTGGCTGAAAGTGACGCAAATGTTCACTCTCACCATTGTGAATTACGTCGTTGTTTTGCTGACTTCCCTCTCAGTCAAAGACAAGTTTCCCATGTCATGATAACCACTGACTGCTATAAATCCTCAGACTCTGGTCTGGTGGGAAGCCTCACATTTGGAAATAATCTCATATTATGTTTGACACTGTGGCTGCAGGAAGTTGTAGTTCCTTCCTCAGCATTCTCATTATGTTGTTTTTTATTCTGAAAGGAGATTTATTACTTCTGTTAGAGCTGCCAAACCACGTACGAGCTTGATAATATGCAATACTTTAGATTTTTTTTTAAATGTGTGTGCATGTTGTCTCCCATGTTTTCCTCCAGAAGGAAACCCTGGGGCCTCCCCGGCCCCTGAGGCCGAGGGCTCCACCAGCCAAGAAGCCCAGGGAGGTGGAGGCCCGTCCTAAACTCAGCCAGAGACCGAAGGAGGGCAGAGCCGAGGAGTTTAAAGTATGATGGAGCAAGTGAAGTGGACAGACATGGAGGAAGGGAAGAGAGAGTGCGTAAGTGGACACAAGGACATCTTCGCTCACTGCCGGCCTGTTTGGAGCTTCAGCGGCCCAAATGTTCGCCTTTTCATTGGATCAGATTGTAACACGGGGAGCAGAGCAGAGCAGAACTGACAACTGAGATGCTGCTCTTTCGCTTCATCCTGTTTGTCATTTATATTCCCGACGAGACAAGAAAGCACAGAAACTTTGAATTTGTGTGTGTGTGTGTGGAGCTGGGCTGAGCGGAACGGGATTCATTTTTAACACTCCGAGCGTCGTTCCGGCCTGATGGGAACTGTGTCATGGAGGGCGTCTTAATAATCATCTGTTTGTCATTTTCTTTCTATGTGTGTGTGTGTGTGTTCGTGACCCTCTTGTTGAGTTTCATTGTAAAGTCTTTTTTCTTTTTTTTTAATAACAAACATAGTCCCCATTATACTGTTGTGTACGGACTTCATATTTATTGCTAAATGTTCGGTGATAATTTTGTGATAGCAATTTTCTTTGTGTAATAAAACACTTATGACCTACTGTAACATTTTATGTTCTTCTTCTGTGATTCCCAAAACATAATTATCTTTTCACAGGAGACAATGCGCGGCTCTCTGTTGTGTTGAACACAGCAGGTGTAGGAGCTGAAGAGGCAGCGAGCCCCGGCCGCCCAGGATTAATGAGTTCACCACTGAGCCGTTCCAGGGCCATAAATATTGTTGAATGCAGCTTTTGTGTACATTAGCGTGGCTACAGGAAGCCGGTGCTTACATTTCCACCTAGCATGGCCCCAGCTTTCCCATTTATCTCTTTATACGTGCAATAAAGAAACAGAGGATGACAGAGCGCTTTAGCTGTGAAGCTGTAGTTTCTCTCTGTGTCCTCTTTTATTGTAATTACTTAGTAAAGCTCAGCACTAAAGTGACTGTATATTATATTGAAGATACGTAGATGTTATTGTAGATAAGCAGCATAAAGAAAAAGGTTGGCATGCAGGAGGATTTTAATAATAGCTTTTTATTATGCTCAAAAATGTTTTTCATAAGGGTCATAAATGCGTCTGTCATAAATGGAAGTGCTTGTTTTATAAAGTAAAATGTGTGAGGAAGGAGGAATGAGGAAAAAGACTTTCCCTAGTGTCTGATGGAGAGATTAAGGGTTCAGAGTGATGCGTCCCTGGGTTGGTTTCGACTTCCTCGTCAGGTTTAAAAGGCAGAGCTCTGCATCATCCCGTAGGCCTCGTACAGCCGGTGGAGCAGCTCTTTCTTCTCCTCCTCAGGTAGGAAGCTCGACTTTGCCGAGCTGATGTTCTACAAGAACCAGGAAGTGAACGAGGTAAACATTCAGTGTCCTTTCCAAAAAGTCGTCAAGCTTTCTTTTTGTTTTTTAATTTAGAAAATGCACGTCAAAAAATAAGTATGAATATTGCTAATGACTCTCATGTTTGTACAGTAAATATGGAGCCATAACATTAGTCTGCTTTGCTTAGCTTAGCTTAGCTTAGCTTAGCTTAGCTTAGCTTAGCTTAGCTTAGCAGTCTATTCTGTTTTTTAGAATAGAAGTGTTTTTAGCCTACTCATATAACTCCTGACAAGAAAGAACTGTTAAAATGTTGAACTACTCCTTTAGTTATCTTCTGTGAACTCCATCCACATGCAAACCTGAAGGAAACCAGGATGTGAAGCTCAATTCTTTCACACATTTAAAGTAAATTAAAAAACTGTAATTATTAAATGCATCTGAGGCTTTGCAGAGTGCAGCTTCTTTGAAGTGAGCTTTTCCTCCCTCTTTAATTATCAACTGAGAAAAGGCATTGTGATGCACGGGGCATCCTAACCCCAACGCTGCCGTTTGAAACGCCTTCACCCTGTGAAGCGCTGCTGTAATTATTCATGCATTTGATCTCACCAGTCGTTTGAATTCGTCCTCGGTGAACCCCATGTATTTCTGTGCAACGTCGTAGTCAAGGTGCAGGTTTGAGTCCAGGATCAGAGGGTCGTCTGTATTCAGGGAGTAATTCGCCTTGTCCTTCCTGAACCTGAAGAAGGGATGAAAGCCAAATGTAAATAAAGTGTGCAATTCTATTTTAATGCAGGTTTTGTTTTTGTTTGTTTTTTTTTAGATTTTCGAAGCTCACGTGATGATTGGATGTTTGCTGTAGTCGGGATGGCAGGCGCCTGTCAGTCGACTCGAAACAGGACACATCTGCCATCAGAACAGCAAAAGGCAGCACTGAGAAACCCACTTATTGCTCTTTTTCTTTCATGTGTGACCCTTGAATCTCCACTAGGGGTCAGCACTTCACTGTGTTCCTACTGGTAGCTACTAGAATAACACGTCACACAACCACAAAGGCTGCAATCACCTGATAAGAACAATCCTACTGCCATGATCAGTGTGTGACAATAAAAACGATCAGTATTTGATAGCTAACAGGCACATTTTTGCAGTGATATTGTGGATTCAGCTTTATGAATAAAATACTGAAAAGTCTGAATGGTTTCCTACCTCAAAGTGCATGTTCTTGTCGAGCAGTTCTTGGTAAAGTTCTCGGTCTTCCAGGGTTCTGTAACCATGTCCGATCCGTTCAGCTTTCAGCACCTTTACGGCCTAAAAGGTCAGACGGAGGTCACGAAGTTAATGCAAAAGGTTAAATACGAAAAAGACCCAAAATAAATTGTGATGCATGTCAGCAGAATCTGCAGGCTATTTCTAGAAGCTCACTCACAACTGCTGTGAAATTGCTGAACTGTCTCTTTGAAAGATGGCTTCCTTAGAGAGTGGCAACTTACGATGGCAGCCAGCATCAAGTAAGACATATTCTACACAGTAAAAAATATATATTTATTGGAAAAATAAACAGTAGATGCATCTAAACACATGTTTTGACGCGAGAACTGACTCTGCTTTCACTGTTGCCAGACATTTAATCCTCCTAACCTCTTTCTTTTCTGTTCAAATCATCAACAACAACCATTAAACTCTGCCCTTCCTCTGTATCCTGGATCCCTGCCTCTAATAGCAGGTTTGCTCATTTTCTATTGTTAGCGCCTGACTTCATTGTTTTGTTTAGTTGGTGTTAAAAGTTCCACTGAGCTGCAGACTGAGTACAAACGAGTTCTCGGATGACCCGGCCACCCTGTTCAGACATGTCCCGTGTTATTGTTGAACGGCTTACCTCCCTCACCACGCTCGCCGGTCCCACCTCTCCTGCGTGCACTGTCCTGTGGACGCCACAACGCTCCGCTTCCTGTATACAGAGTCAATCAAGGAACACATCAGCAACGCCAAACATCTGCATTTCACATTTGCAATGCTGCGGCATTGACCGAGGCCACACGTACCACTTGCAAATGCTAGTTTGGTTTAAGAGGCAAAGATCTGTTGCTAAACAAATAACATCCTCTGCTGAATACACAATTGAAAAAGGAGGAAAACTGTATTTTTTACGACATGTTTACGAGTGACAGAACATCTCACTTGGTTTATCTGTTGCATTCTTAACCTTGAACACATCACTTGTGGCTTGCGTAATCTGCATGTGCATCTAGAGGTCATGTAGTTATGAAATAACTCTCAATATTAGTGTGGACTCTGCTCTCTGAGTCATACGTCTTGTTAATAATTGAAGCACTTTTCCATTTTCCTCTATAAATATCAATTCAGCCCGACAGGATTCAAAACCTCTCATCACTGTTGATGGGAGAGCACCCGGTAAATCCGAACAACCTGGCAAAGCAGAACCATCGACAAATCACTTGAGTGGCTCTGCGGTGTTGTTCCTGTTTGATTGCTTTTATCGGATAAGAAGCCGGCGAACAACAGCTGTGCAACATCTGCAAATGTTATGTTTTGTTAAGCATTACAGCTCTTGATTATTTCTATTTTATGGTCAGTTTATAAATTACTAACCAGCTATTTGAGTCGAAAGTCTTTTGCATTTTTTGTTGTCATAATAGTTGATAAAGTGAGAGTTTGTACTTAATATCTCACACAAATTTTGATGCAATCGAACTCTGGTGTGTTTTTTTCTTCATATGAGAGACTGAGAGGCAACAGACTCATCAGCGAAGAATTTTCATATTTTCTGTGTGTGTGTTTGCTGCTAGTGTTTAAGCTTCCAACATTCAATCTCAGCTCTATCATCCAGCCTGCTTCTGGCATTTCATGGTGCCAGTTGATGGTTTGTGCTGCCATGGTTACAAACCTCAGGGGCTGTTTATCATCCTCCAGCGACTGGGAAGGAGAAGTCAAAATATAAAAAGACCAAAATAGACTTCAAAAATATAGAAATGAGTAATAACAGTATACCAAAGCAAACAACCAACAACAAAGTCAGATGTCTATAAGGATAAAAAATTCCAGTATTTTTCCGATATATGTCATATTTTACTGAAATCCTGTATTGTGTATTAATGCAAGTAATTAATTTCAGGTGGGACTTGGTCCGTGTTCGGCCCAGCAGAGTATTAACTGATTAATTCAGCACATTCATCACAGTCGGACAGGCCGAATTGATTACTCGTGATGGTATTCTCTGAATTAATCAATAGAAGCTGGCTGGAAACCAAATTAGATTTTTTCTCAGAAGCCTCAAAGCTTAAAAGAAAATTGGTTTGGGAGTGTTAGGTTTTATTTGTACATCGTGTTGATTTAGACAGATAAAGACATTTAATTCCTCATCAGTGGGAGGCTAGTTTCTGACAGCTTAAAAAAAAGAAAGCACTTGAAGGAATAAAGCTGTCTGCCAGGTGAAGCAGCATCTCAGATCTGCCCCACAAAGCCAGCTCAGCAGGTTAGCAAGCTAGTTACAATCAGTTCATCTCCACGACATCGGCCCCTTATTGCTGCTACCATGGTAGCAATCAAGCTAGTAGCTCTGCAAGGCTACACAGTGATGCTCAAACCAAATGCTAACCACAGCCATGATGCTAGCATGTTCATGATGAGTATGCTAACACGGTGATGCAGAGCAGGTACAAACTTCCATGCTCACCATCGTAATTTGGCCTGTTAGCATGCTAGCTTTTGCTAATTAGTAGCAAACGTTGCATGGCCATGGTCTGTCGCCACAGTGTTTTTCTGGAGAAAAGTCTGCATGCACCAGCGTTTCATTTACAAACCATGATGCATCGATGCAGATTTTTAAACATGAACAAGCAGTTAAGGGAGGAGAACATCAACTGAAATACAGGCTAGTACCTGCAGTCTAAAGCCAGTGAATAAGGCGTGTTAGCACTTTAAAAAGTAAAGTAGAGACTCATGGGAGTGTCACTAGTTTTGCAGGTTTTTGTTCATTTCTAAGAGATCACAAAGCTGGTTTCATTATTTCTCAACGGACACAAATGTCTCGAGGAAAAGCAGCTGAACAGTTGTCCAGACATTTCCCTGAAAAAGTCCTTAAGATACAACATTTCTGAACCCATTCCATTAACAGCTCGTAGTTCAAAATCATTAATGCTCATTAGATCAAGTATGTAAGTACAAGTTTCAGTAGACAACAACTGCAGTCTGCTGCTGCTGCCTGTGCTGGATCAGGGGATCACTTAAGTATGTAGGCGTAATCCTCTGGGGATCCTGAATATCCGTTCAAAATTTCATGGCAATCCTTCTAATCGCTGTCAAGATATTTCTATGTGGACCTTTGCCACCCTTCCAGCCAAGGCCGCCTGTGTGGCTAACGGAAAAGCCTTGGAGCCATCTGTCGTCTCTGTAGTTATAAAACAGAGCTTCAAATTCTTTCTAAGGATTCCTCAAAGTTGCTGGTGCGATAAAAAAGAACTGCAGCCATGTTTAATCAGCGGCCTGTGGGAACATGGTGGACTCTGTCAAATCAATTTACGACCTCAAAAAATGACGCAACACGTCATAAATAAATCATTATGCCCACTGTACTTTATTGCCAAGGTAAGCAGATTGTTTTAAACGCCGTCTGCAGTTTTATATCAACAATCACTTGATAAACGGTGTTAGAAATCAGGCCTTTTCAGAAATCACACTCAGCTCCTGTTGAAGCGGCGGACCAAGATGTCCTCTGGCTGACTCCTCCTGACACTATTAGCAGTGGTGGGTTTTTTTTCTGGTGTTGCTGGGCAGGGTTTGTGTTTGCTCACCTCATAGGCGGTCTTGTGTTCTGGATTGTTTTCGCTGTTGAGAGACTCATCGCCGGCCAGATCGATGGCGACCACTCCCTCATGTTGATACTTCTTACACAGCTCCAAGACGTCCATTGACCAGCCTGAGGAATTTAAAATGCACTTGTGTTATGACACAGTTTGGTCCTGCCAGCTCAAACACACACACACACACACACACACACACACACAGGATGTAAGGATGAAACATGAAGTGATGTTACAGTCTGAGCATCAAGCTATAAGCTCTCAAGAAACCATGTACAGTATTTTGTGTGTAGT
>JAQNCA010000002.1:23750647-23761461 GCA_029783725.1 Acanthurus tractus | reverse complement strand
TGACTGACTGACTGACTGACTGACTGACTGACTGACTGACTGACTGTTGCTGTTCTCCTTCCCGTCAAAACCTGTTTCTTAGGAACGATCGCTAATCGTCGTGTTAAATCGTGATGCAGCACTGGAATGATGAGAAAACATGACACGGCAAATGACAAACAAACAAACAAAAACAAAAACAAAACGAAAGAAAAAAAAACAAGTAATTTCGTTGTGCATCACTTTTTAAAAATCCATTTTTATCATCGGAACGTAAACTATTAGCACAGCATATTCAGCACTGACATAAACCTTTTTTCCACTATACGTCAGTGAAATTCAAATAAATAGAGCATAACAATAAGACACGTCAACACCCCAAACACGAGATGACTTCGTTTAAAGTCGTTAAGGGATTTTGTCAGGGTGAGAGGGGGAGAAAAAAAAGTGAAACCAAAACCTCTTCAGAGTCTTCAATTAAACGATCAAACGTCTCGTCTGTGTTTAATAAAAGGTCGAGCCACAGATCAGCCTGGCTGTGTGTGAGCGTGCACTGCAGAGATCTGACCTCGGCTCAGGTGTACAACAACAACAACAACAACAACAGCCCTGATGTGGCAGAAAAACAAGTATCCCTTCTGTAGCATCCAGTCAGATTACCAAACACCGTCAGCAAGCTTTGCCAATAACAGCGACACCATTTTTGGCACGAGACTGACCTGCCACTATCAGTTAGTTCAAACAAAGCAGTCAATTTTTTACTCGGGAGGGCTCAAACGTTTGAATAAGACCCCAAAGTTAAGGCTAAAACCACATGAAAGCTTCCTTCTCGTGGGGTGGCACCTGTCACTGTGGCTTCACACCTCTGCTACGCTACAAATTCATTTTAAAGTTATGTGAGAATCCAGCTTTTTTTCCCTCTAATAAACAACTACAGTTTTAATTCCATAGGATTTTAGTCCCTAGGGGAGTGACTTATCTAAATGACATACACAAGGGTTGAAACAACCAAGACACAATCTGGTGCTTTTCACTATGAGCTGAAATTTCAGTCTTCAACCTCTTCACCCAAAAGTGAAACTTCCCAAACGTCAAATCCAAAAACACTCCCCGACTTACATTCTTTCACCCCATGGCACACTTTCTCCCGTCTCAACAAGAATCAATTTTGCAATTATCACTTTGTTGTCAACTTTCATCCCAAATCTTCCAGAATACTTCATAGAAAGCCTTTAAAAAAAATCCTCTCCATGCCTCCTCTGCTACTTTTACATTCCCTTTTTTTTTTTTAACTTTGAAGACCACAGTTTCAACCTCAGATCTGTAAACTTCATAACTTCAGCCAGTGAAATGTGAAACCAAATATATAGAAATAAAAACTCTTCAATAATTTAAAAATGTTAGAAAGTAAAACTATTCAAATTCAAAAACATGACATCACACAACAAAGATAAACAAAGGAACAGTTTTTTTGTTTGTTTTTTTTTTCACGGGGCGGCAGGAGTGGGGGGAGGGCAAAGGGGGGGTTGGTGACAGTTAATAGCCACTGGTTAGCTTGCCTGCTAGCACAGGGAAAAACAACAGCGTTGCAAAGTGAGCACTAATCAGTTGACAGAACAGCCCATTTATATGTAATTTTTCATCACTTTTTGTCTTTTTTTGCCTTTTTTTTTTTAAATTGTTTTTTTTTTTTTTTTTTTTTGCCCGACCAACAGATTTTTGCCAAAAAGGAGCGGCGTCGTCTTTTTGAAGTTAACACAGGTAAAAGACCAAGTAAGAGAAAAAGTGAAAGCAGGGTTGACAGGAGCGACGCGTGGAATGGCCCAGCCTCTGTTTTACAGCAGTGTCATTTCAGTCTATGTACAATACTACTGTGTGTAAAAGATGCATGCATGTCGACTGGAGGTGACCCTTCCAGAGGATTCTACGCTAAGCCGTTAACAGATGTCTCATGTCAGAGCTCGCCGTTCAGACCTCTCAACGCCATCTTCCATCCGCCAAAAAACCTCTGATATGAGCAGAAAGACGTTACAGAAAGAATGAAATGCTTGAAAATCGCCAACAACAAGGAATAAATTCACCTCTAATGGTAATAGTTAAGACATGATTATACTGTAAATTCTACAATGGAATGAAAGACCGTATCAACCCTGCTTTTCGGTGACAGAGGAGAGTGTGAGTACTTGAACAGTGTGTATGTGTGTGTGTTTTTTTTGTGAGCGTTAATGTGTTCGAACGCGTGTCAAGAGAGAGAGGGGCGTGAGGGAAAAGGAGGCAAACGGCGGAGAGCTGGCAGAGCCCAGTGGCGCCCCCTTCACGCTTCCCCCGCCCCGGCCCTCTACGACGGGCTCTGCCGCCTCTTTGTTTTCTATTTTTTTTTGCCCCTTTTCGCCCCGCCTCCTCTCCCGGCCCCGCCCTCTCTCGGAAGCCCCCTCTACCGCTCACTGCTCATCCTCCCCAAACACGTCGTTCTGTTTGCGCTTCATGTTCTCAAAGTCAAAGTCGCTCCCGGTCATGCGTTTGTAGATGTCTTTGATGTCGTTGCAGGTGGTCTCGAAGTGGGTGGTGGCATCGTAGGACCTCGAGGCGAAGACCTGAGAAACAGAAGACAACGGGACTGAGAATCTACAGCTAAGCTAGCTAGCTAGCTAGCGGCTCTGTGAGGCTGTGCTTAAGCAAAGCAGCGCTTGGGCTAAATGCTAACACGTGCATGCTAACACGCTCACTGTGACGATGCTAACCTGCTGATGTTAAAGATGCATATTTCTGCATGCTCACCCCTTAGCTTGTTAGCATGCTAGCTTTTAACACATTGGGAGTCATAAACCAAAGTAAAGACCAGATGATGGCGCTCTTTATAATTCATCCTCTAGAACCTCAACACTTGTAAACCTCCTTGTAGTGCAAAATAAGAAGTCCACAAAGTTGTTAATATTTATCAAATGGTAACCATTAATGAAGTAGATGTCAGGCTAGGTGGCGCTAGAGGAAATGTCAAAGCATTGCCAAAGCAGTGACAGTTTTTCCTCCACATCTGCAGCTTATATTAAATCAATACATCCAAATTTAGTTTAGATATTTCCAGTCCCTCCACACTTCTTAACCTCATGGTGGCGCTACAGGAAAAGTTGGAGAATCACGAGAGTCTTTAGATTTTTATCTTTTGGGGACAAAAAATGTCTGCACAAACTTTCATGGTAATCCATCGGCTCTTTGTTCAGATATTTCAGTCTGTTCGACACTGATCAACTGAGCTTCCGCTCGCATGTCAGCTAAGAGCCTTTTCTTCAGTTTAGCTTTTCTCGGGGACTTTTGAAAGTTGCAAAGTTGGGAGAAAAAACAAATCTCTTACCTGGCTCTCAGTACCGTCATCTGTGGGCTCATAAAGGTCACTAATAGCCACAAACCTGTCAATAAAAAACAGCACCGTTAGCTAAACTCAGTTATTAATCCGCCAGGTTCCATAAATATTTCATACCGCTTTTATGATCTTATCTAGTTTTATGGCGTGCTGGTTTTGTGAAAACATAATTGCATGAAACGTTGAGGTGCTGACTTTTGGTCAATGGGCTCCAGCAGCTCCAGGGCCGGCTCGATCTCAGCCTCGGGCTCGCTGGTTTCCACTGTGGTGCTGACGATGGCGATGTACTTCCCCTGGGCCGCCACATTGTGAGCATAGGAGATCATGCACACGTAGATGTCTGCAGAGTTGATACGATCGATTAAGAGAAGAAGAAAATCAAATCGACCTGAATTCACTGACTTTTTGGGGGTTTTTTTGGCCACTTGGGTGCAGTGAAAACAAGCTCTAAACACAACGAATTATCTTCTTAAAAAGTATTTCATGGCAAACTTGTCAGCAAGTAGTTGCCATGAAATACTTTTCAAACATCCAGCAGGTACAGAGGAACATTAGCATTCATTTGGACCACCAGGTAAAAGTTGTTGTTTAATTTAAGCTCTGGTTTGGTCTCCACCAACTCGGGAGAGAAATATCTGGCTTTCACTGCTAAATATTCCACCAACCAGCTGTTTGTTAACCGTTTCAGTTATTAAGTGCTGGACAAGAAGCTCACAACAGTTTTTTAGAGCTTTTTCCCCTAAAACTGTTAAAAACAAACTCCAGCATCCACAGGAGAAACTTTCTGTCTTTCTCTTTTTCTTTTACTTTCCTGAAATGTTGTTTTGTTTTGTTGTTCTGTTCCTTTTTAATTTAAAAAAAGAGTCTTGAAAGAAGCTGATGAGAGCCTGAAAATGAACCACAACGATAAAGTTGTGGGTCAGAAAACTAAAACAATGAACTTTGGATGATTAAATGCTCCACAGAGCTGAGAGGAACTGCTGAGTCTTGTGAGGTTTCATTATTATGGCCAACCCTGTTTGAAAATACAAGAAGTTATCCAGTGTAAGTGTAAGAACACTGGTTAAAGAAGTCAATATTCAACTTGAACTCCACTGTTTTTCAGTGTTTATTATGAAAGGACTAAAAATGGTCTCTGAAAGGGTAAAATCAGAAATATGCGTCATTTGTTGCCACAGATCTTAAAATCAAATCGATTGCGTTTTATAGAAAAACCAAATGAAAAATCAATCTTATCGCTCCAGTTTCTAAGACACATCGTAACAGCTGAGCTCTTACGGCTGAGCTGGTTTGTCAAACAGCGCCAGCGATCCGTACCTGAGTTGCGGTTAACCTGATTCTGAGGGATGATGATCTGGCAGGAGTTCGCGTCGTTGGTGTTCTTGATGGGGTGGCTGAGGACGCAGATCACGCGGATCACCTGACCGGCCTTGCGGACGCGGTCTGGGATGTAGCTGGGGTCGCAGATGAGCTGCTTACAGCGAGCAACCTGCAGCGAAGGGTGACATACGTACACGCAGCACTTAGAAAGACTTTCCTGGATTAACAAACTAAAAGTCTTTAAAAAATCTGCGTAATCATCAGGCAGTAAATCAACACGGCCGTACTTCGCCCTCAGACTTCACTCCAACCACATGACCGCCCTCCATCACGATCTCATCCACCGGTTTGTTCAGCATGTAGGTCCCTCCGTAGATTGCACTCAATCTGAAAATGACAAGTAGGAACCATTAAATCACAGTGGATTTGTATTTATGCATTCATTACAGAGGGCAAGCTTTAATCTGTCAACTTTACAGTGATGTGGATGGATGATGCATTAAAAAACAACCTGGCAAATCCCTGCGGCAGCTCTCCCAGACCATACAGCGGGTAGAGGTAGGGGCTCTTGCCGTACCGAGCCAGAGATTCACTGTACAGCTTGATACGATTGATCGTCTCCAAACAGGGAACATCGAGATAGCTGAGACCAACAGAAAGTGATAAGAAACAGGGACACAGAAATGCTGCGATACATTTAATTCTTAGTTTCTTAAAAGCCAAAAAGTTCATTTTTCCTTTTAAATTTCACCGCATGTGAGTATACAAGCTTTATAAAACCTTCTTTAAGCATATATTAATTGTTAAATCATAAATGCAGCTGCGACATTGATCGAAAGACTCAATAACAGGTGTGTATGTCTGATTCTTTTGCTGTTGCACTTACTCGTCTGTCCTGTAGAGGGCCAGGGCGTGGCCAGTGAAGTCAATGACATCCTGGCCGAGGTCAAACTTCTTGTAAACATCCCTCATCGTTGTGGTTTTGGGGTCCACGCCCTCGAAGGTTTTCGGGTCGTTCTCGTCGAAGTTGGCCACAAAGACTAAGAACTTCCTGAACCTTCGCTTCTCAAACATTCCCATCAGATCTGGGGATTAAAAAAAAGGCTTTATTTTGCAGAAACCCCCCCTTCGATTACATGAAAGTGATTTAAATATTCTGCTCTTTGCTAATAAACTGCGATGAGACACATTTGAGCATCTTACTTGAAGCTAGCGCCTCAGTCTCGGTCGACGGCACCTTGTAGATCTTTCCTCCCTTGTAGACGAAGCTTCCCTCCACCACTTTAAAGTCCAGGTATCGTGTCACTTCTGTGTATAGCAGCATCTTCACAAGCTGACCTGAAATCAGACAAACAAGTCACATCTCATCGTGTGTCATCCACTTTAAACTCTCCTCAGTCTTTGATGCCACAGAGGTTCATGATATTTATCCCTTCGGGTCTGTCCTGTGGGATTTACCGTTGGCCATTAGAAACTTGGGGATGAGGTCAACGTTCCAGTCCCTTCCTCTTCCCATCGACTCGGGTGGAGTGTCTGGGAGGTTGAAGCGCTTGTACAGCTGTGAAAAACAAAAACGGAGAGACACATTACCTCCATCCTTTGAGGCTAAAACCTATAAAAAAGACAGAATTTGCAGCGTTTCGCAACGAGCAAATGGGGGCAATTAAAACAGCAGATGATGCACGGTGGCACTGGAGGTAAAACGAGACAAACTGAGGAGGGACGTAAAAACATATTGATTGGTTTTATGGATCCCGGGAGCCCCTTACCTCCTCCAGAGGGGTGATGGAAGAGCTCTCTCCTCCATAGTAGGGGTTTCTGTCCATGTGCAGAACCTTCTTCCCGTTCACAGACATGATCCCGGACAGAATGCATTCCTGCATGAAACAAGTGAAAACATTCGCAGCTTAACATCAAACTCAACACCAAATGAAAGTAAGTTGGGGAAGAGGAATCTCGAAAGGAAGGAGAGATTTGAATAAAAGCCATAAGGGGAAGTTGAGAGGTTTTGACAGAAAGCTGCAGGGAGGACAGACGGGCCGGTGTACGCATGCGCGGCTAGCTCATTTCACCCATGCATCCACCATGGCAATAATAATAATTATTACCATTTTATGACTATGATTGTTTTCATTTACACTGCGACATCATTTCTATAACAAAACCCGAATATTATCACAATATAAAATACAAATGATCCCGGCTGTGCGTTGACAAAAGGAAATTTGATACCTTTTACAAAAACTACCACAAAAACGTCGACTTTTACGCACGCAAACATCCGAAATAACCTCACAGCGAACGCATCAGATGTATTTCTGCCCCATCGGGTCGAATGAGTGGAAGGAGGAGCGGCGGCGGAAGGCTCAGGCCTGCGCCAACCTCAGGATGGAGGCCTGCCGAAGCACGGAGGACCATGACACACTGGGGTTACGCCTAAAAGATGCTACTGGGTGTAACACAACAATGAGCCGGCTGGCTTTTAAAAAACAACAACAAAATAAAGACAACAACCCCTGGAGCAACATCTGCTTCCCGTCATGCACAAACAAGCCGTCTGGCACATTCAGGGACGCGTCTAAAGCGCATTTATTATCGCATTTGTCTGATGACATGAGCGCTCAGGGATGCTGGAGGCTTTTCGCTCCTGGACTCGGATAGATGGAGCGCAGCGGGGCCTGCAGTCCGGCTCAAATCATCCGCTGCAAGCGACAATAATCTATCCTTTTCTTTTTGTTTCCGTGCAAAATAAACGAAGCTTGACTACTCACTGTGAGTCCGGTGCCCAAAACGATCACATCATATTCCTCATCCATGTTGTATCACCGCCTCTCCCGTCTCGCCCTCTTTTTTTTTTTTTTTTTTTTGCCTTGAGAAATGAAGGGTATTGCAGGAAAGAAATGCCGGTGAGTCCACAGAAACCGGGACGGTTCTCTTTTCAGCTCCCCTTTTCTCTGCCCGACTGCTTCAAAACGGCTCGTTCAAAAAGTTAAATGTTATTTATTAATCATTAGGCTTGTAATGGCCAATGCATATATACTGTCCACACTGTCACCGGCGAGGACGACCAAAGATGGCCCTGATCGCGGAGCGCTCTAGAACAATGTCACTGCGCGTCGGCAAATAGTGCGCATCCTCCTCCTGCCTTCCTATGTTGCCACACAATGGACTCAAACTGAATTAAAACAAAAAAGCTGCCTGTTGTATTAAAGCTTGCTCTTAGCGGGCTGTATTAACAATTTGCACTCGTGTTGGGTTTCGTGTAAGAGTTTGTCTTTGAGTTGAACATTTTGTGCCGTTTTTAAATACATTTTGTCCAAGTCTGCCCGGTCTCTATTTTCTTTCTATCCTTCGCTTCCAGTTGTAGGCGCAGCGTTGCGTGGAAGCGAGCACGTGTATCCCTCCGCCGCCACAGCTGTGTGGATGGGAGTTGCTTTCACTGACCGACCGCACGCAGGCCTCTCCAATGGAGAGCAACGTCCGAAACTTTACTTTTTTTTGCCCTTTTTTCTTCTATAAAATCAGTTTTTGCAAAATATTCACATAAATATGATTTGACATGATGATACGAGGGGAGAAATGCTAAATTTAACGGTGTGTCAGCACCATGGACAGTTGCAGGTGTTCATGATATTCACGAAAAACTTAAGAGTCCAGCTGCTTTACACGTATCACAAATCTATTTATGGCACATTCAGTTTTTGTGACAGGAAGTGCAGTTATTGTTAAAAGCTATCACATTCATCTGCAAAGCGCTAAACTGAAGTATAACGAGCATTAGCATCGGAGCAGCGGCACCGACAGGAAGCTGCTAGCTGCTAATGCTAACTGAGTCCGGGCTGGAAGTTATAAAACTGTTGTTTTTCGGTTCTGTGTGTGTGACACGAACCAAAAAAACCAGAGCCCGTCGTTGTGTTAAGGAGCAGCTGTGGGCAGGGCAGCGGAATGAAAGAAGCAGGAAGTGCTTTCTTTAGCGCTGCTGCCGCACATGACCGTCAGCTGGTCCGCGTCACGTGAGCAGAACTTTGCGGAAAAACCAAACGAAAATGGCAGGATCGAGGTGCTCGAGTCGAGGGCGATTAACGGCCTTTGCTGCCCTTTTCTTCGCCCTTTTCTCCACGGGGAGCTCCACTGCTCAAGTACCGCTTCTAATGTGGTCCAGTGACGGGTAATATGTCGTTTTTTTATTGTTTATATGTCGCGCGAGGCAAACTTTTTAACAGTCAACACCGAGCAGCTGTCTGCCATGCTAATGCTAACACCTGTAGCTAGCCGTGCTCCCACTTTAGTCCAGATAAGGCTAAAAGGCTAAAGTCTAAACACAAAATGTGCGACGTTTGTCGTGATTTACAAATATATGTATTTCTAATTTGGTTCTGTCGTCGTAATACGATTATTAGACTCACAATCCTGAAATTCAGAGCTAATCTCTAACAGCTAGTTGGTGTTAAGTTAACTAAAATGATTCAGCGATGCAGTAAGCTAGGCTCTGTTTACTAACTGGAATAAATAATATGGAATATAACTTTTAATTATGTGTAGTGATGTTACTCTCAGGTGTGGCTATAAACGAGCCAATGTTATATTGTGCCAAACTAAAATACATTCACACTGCAGGCTGTTAAACAGAGTTTTGCACACAGGAGGAGTATTGTTGTGGTGGTGGAGCAAACAGACATCAGTCAGCACTCACAGGCCTCCTCATGCTGCTGTGTGATGTGTGATGTGGTTGAGTCAGATGAAGAAACTATGATGACACCACAACCAGTTGAGGGTTTCACTTTGAGGAGAGGATTTGAAAATGAAGTTAGTTAAGTTTGTGGACAGACAGGAGATTTCAATATGAGGACAAGGCACACACTGAGAGTGTAACTGAAAAATGCTTACCATTTATTTGGCTGCAGAGACTCATGGAGTTAACTATAACTATGTTTAAGTAGGAATCTTGATTAACAGTGATAAACAGAAATGTAACTTTAGTGGCAGTTGTGCATTGGTTGAGTTATCCACCTTCAACATGAGCTAATTGTTTTTTAGTATTTAAAAAGTGAGTTATGGCCTCCTGCAGAACATTTATTGTAAAGTATGAACTGATATTTGTACGTAATGTTTCTACAAGTCATCTCTTATTTAAATTGTGTTATTTATCACAGTTTCTCTTCATCTTTCCTGAATGTGTAGTTTACCACCACTGGCCTCACCTGCAGCTGGCCACATCACAACCAACGAACAGCTGGCTGCCTACCTCAAGTCTGCCTTTGGCTCAGGCCCTCACACTGTGCTCTTATTTCTGCAGGACAAGGTCAGTCACCGAGACATGCAAACTACATTCTTACTCTGCTGCAAGGATGCTTACAGAATGTCACTAAACACATCGGAGCTAAGAGTGAAAGGTCGTCGAGGACAAGTTCTCATAATGACCGTAAAAAATTTAGAGATTTTCACAGATTTCATAACATCTTTTAGAAAGTCAGTCTTTGGATTAGTAAGTTGTGTAAGACAGGATATCAGTGAGTCGTGTATTTCCACTCCAGCCCCATGTGACAGTCTTCTCATTCTGGTGTGACAATGAGCTTTGGCAGCACTTCCCCTTCATAGTTCCTCTGTAACACATTGTTAAAGTCCTCTCTGTTGTAGATGGTCTTTGCTGTGACTGATTCATGAGCATGACTGATGTTTTAGTTGTGGTGTAGTTTTTTTTACTTATAATTAGATATTTCCCATTCCCTGCTGTAGTTCGGTTGTTTAATCTAATTGTCCTTATTTGTGTTCAGTTAAGCAAAGATGACTTCACAGTCTTCGGTGGGGCGTTTGGCAACAAGCTGGATAGTGCCTTTCAAAACCTCGAGGTAGCTTTTTATAACTTATATAATAGCTAAACATTAAATGACTTCTTTAGACTTATAATACTGATAATTCTTCCCATGGTTTCTCTTCAGGCTGCACTGCAGTCCTCTTCCTCATCGGTGACGCTTCCTGCAGTAGAGTGGTCAGGCTCGTCTGCCATCCCGGCTCTTTTGCAGGAAAAACTCGGCGTCTCTCCTGTGCTTGTAGACGCAGACACTCTGTCACATCTCAGCATCAACACATCTGTCAGCAATTTGCTGCTCATCAATCTCCCGTATTGTACTGGGTAAGACATGAGGCCAGTTTA
>JAQNCA010000002.1:23709544-23725247 GCA_029783725.1 Acanthurus tractus | reverse complement strand
CTGGGTGCAGTCTGCAGGGAGAAGCGAGGCTTCGGGACGGGACAAGGATCTTTGGGGAGGAGCTCCTCAGTCTCCTCGGCCTTCACTGAAGCATCTGATGTTTGTGGTTCTTGAGTTTCCTCTCTGGATTCACGTTTCTGTCCTTCAGATTTGTGCGACGGCGTGTGAGCGGCGGGACCAGAGTCCAGAGTGTGTTCGTACTCCTCGTCATCTGACGGAGACGGCGCATAATCGTCGCTGGAAAGCCCGTTCTCCTCGTTCTCCTCCTTCAGGCTTCCCTCGCTGTCCTGAAACAGAAATAGCATCGAAAAGCAATGAAACGCAAACAGAGAAATCCCCCATTTAATATGTCTGATCCTCACAACACGAAGGCTTCCACACAGACAAACATTCACACGAACTGCTGCGAGCGAGTCGAAAAAGATTGCATAACATCCAACATGGAGCCCGGAGCAGCGAGCGGCTTGACGGTTCACATCCGTCACGTTCAGCGACCCACCTTACGAGACGGTTCGGCCCCGTTCACCAGCTCCAGCTCGTCGGAGTGCAGCTCGCAGTAAAACCTCCCTGAAGAGAAATCACAGATAAAAACAATGACAGGAGCTGAAAAGTCAGAGACGAGCGAACGTCGACGCGCTCGAGAGGCGAAAACAAAAAGCAACCCTGCTGTTCTCTTTAATGATTCATCTGCTTTTGGTCTGAGCGGCGACCCCCCCCCCCACCTTTAAAAGGGTCTCAGTGCAAATTATTAATTACTTAAATGAATAAGTAAATGAGTCGTGTTTTACTTATTGAAGCAAACCTTCATTTTAAAGGGAGCAAGTTACACGACAGGTGCAAGTGCTGCTGAAACCAGAGATACAGATTTGATTTATGCACAGAAACGCAGCGTTAAGTGCTTCAATCGAAGGCTGCCGCATGAGGAAAAAAAAAGCTTATGGTAGTTTTGAATATTCAGTGAGTTCTTTTATTTCAGTTTTAACTTGTAGATTTGTCAGAGCTGCATTAAATGTCATTTTTTGACATTCAAAGCTTCTACTGAATATTTTAAACAAAGCTTGACACATTGTCACATTTAAAAAGTCATTAACTCCCCCTTTTTTTAATCCTAAAACTTGAACAAATGAACTCTGAGCTCACCTCCTGCCGGCAAACGGCTCAAGATCGGAGCAGAATTATGCAAAATGACAGTAAACTAACATTATCTCACTAAGCTCCAGTTGCATAAACAACACTTTTGAGACCGGGCTGCAGACTTGTTTGCTTTGACCCGAAACACATCCGTCTTGATTTGCCACCTGAGTGCAAAGTCTTGACCCTGACGTGTGATTCGGTCCCAGGTGAGTCCTCACCTGTCGTCCGGTCAAAGGTGTACCCTCCCAGTCTGAGCGTGATGCCGCACTGATGGCAGGTGAAGCAGCTGCGATGGAAGAACTTGCCCTCGGCGCTGATGCGCTCCAGCACGTAGACCCTCTGACCGCAGAAGTAACACTCCTCGCTGTTCGTCGTCGTCGTCGTCAGGCCGGCGCCCGGTTCGGGTTCAGGCTCGGCAGCAGGTGTAGGGCTGAGCTCAGGGGACAGAGGAGGAGGAGGAGGCGCCGGCGTCTGAGAGGAAGAGGTTAAACTCAGTGAGACAACAGTGCAGAATGAGCAGAGCAAACATCCGAGGCAGAATCTGATCGGCCGAACTCACGCTGTCCTCATCTTCCATCCTCGGCTCTTTGGCTCGTTTTTCAGACGCCAGCTTTTCCTGCAGAGAGAGAGAAAAAAGCAAAAACTAACCACCGTCACATGACCTGATTATGCAGAGAACATTTCAGCAAACATCCAAATCATCTGAATGAATGACTAAAGAAAAAAAAAAGCAGCTCCTTTTAAACAAGAGACAAAACAGCTGTGAGTCACAGCGGAGCAGACTCGCGGCCCAGACGTGAACTCCAGCCGGTCGGCCTGTTTTGGAAAAACATCCTTATCAAACGTTTTCTCTGTGCTGTGCAAACAGTGAACCCCGGTCACGGTGGGCGTACCTTGCGTCTTTGCAGAGAGTTGTGCTTCAGCTTGTTCAGGAAAAAGACAGCTGACTGTGTCTGGGAGAGAGTCAGAGGCTTGGACGATGGCAGGAAGCCTGCGGGTTCTGTAGCCAGCAGAAAAATGAAAGAGAGAAAAATGTCACAGACACACACACACACACACACTGGGTTCACTTTATCTTCCTGTTACACACTGAGCTGCAAACCTGAACACACCTGAACGCTGCTGCTGCTGTCGGCCTACTTGCAGCTTTAAACACAGCTGCTTAAAATATTCTGACTTAATAACATCCTGAAGGTAATAAATCTCCTTTTGTGTGTCTGTCAGAAACATAATGAGTCTGTATTTTCTGCAGCGTTACAGCAGCTCAATCTAACTTGTCAATCCACATTTAAAAAAGGGGGAAAAAAAAAAGGAAATACTCCTCAGCTTCCAGGCTCTGAGTACCACTCCCACTCTTTCATCACTCGGATAAGGTTACCGGAGAGTGACAGCTCCCTCCTGCCTGCACATCAGTCAGCGGATCCCCGAGCAGAGCTGCACAGCATCACACCGAGACACTGAGAGCGTATATATATCACACCCACTTCTGCTCATTCACTGCCTCCACATTTCTACGCTGCCACAAACTCCCTCCCTCGCTACAAAGACTGTATTTAAAAACAGGACATCTGATACCTCTGCTACAGACGGGCAGCAGAAAATCCTCCCTCGGCGCAGGAATAGCAGATCCCCTTCAGGAGAAGCTAGTCCCATCTGAAAGCCCTGATAATACGCCCGGTCCACACCGTGACTGTTTGCTCTGCCTGCTGGCTCAGTGCAGGAGAGCAGCGCGACCAGTAGAGGCTGGCTCCCAGCACAGGCACTGGCCACTTAAGCCAAATGAATTCTGGGTAACGTGCTCTTAAAGAGACAGCGGCGATCTGATCGCTTCTCAACACCGCACACACACACACGTCTCAGTGGGAGGACACCTGACCCTTTTAAGGTGATGCTAATGCCGTGCAGTGTCTAAGCAACCGAGTTATGTAAGACTGATGCTGCTGTCACCGGCGGCTACTGTCAGAAATATATATATCGCAACATAAACAGTGTTTGAAAAATGACACAATTAACGGGAACATTAGCAGAGGTACAAATGCAAAGTGCTTTTTTGGCTTTTGTCTTTTGCACCTTGGTGATTAATACATATTTTTCTTTTACCTTTTGCAGGCACAGTGAAGGCCTTTTGGACCTGGGCGAGGTAGAAAACCAGGGACAAATTGTCTATCTGACTGCTGTTGGCTAAGTCGCTGGCAGACATCACAGGTGGGATGCCCAGCTCCTTCTCCAAGATGCTGAACGCGAGCTGGTAGTTGTGAACAGTGCTGGACTCGTCCAGAGAGGACATGTCACTGTGGAGGAAATCAGGAAGCCTGGTTTAAACATAAAGGCTCTTATTTTACAGCAAAGATTATCATCAGCTTTTAGGTTAGCACTTTGGTTAAATATGTTAAATATGAGCAACTGGATGCAAAATTTTAATTAAGAATAAGGTCAAATTAACACAATTAAAGCCCTTTATAATCACACAGCATCCTGAAGTGTCTCATCAGTGGTGTTGAGAGGTAAAATCCCAGCTGGTGTTCGAGGAGCGACTCACATGAGCTGAGGTCTGAAGTGGTGGATCAGGGCGCACAGAGCCAGTCCGGACCTCCAGGATTGGGTGAAATCTCTTACGTTCACGTTCTCGTAACCCGCCGTGTGTTTCTGGCACCATTTTAACAACTCTTCAAAACCGCTGGTCGAATCTGAGCGCAGAGAAGCAGTCTGTTACCTAATGCTCCAACACCTCTGCTGTGGTTTTACAGACGGAAAGCATCTCTGTCTTCTGATAGGTTAAAACAGTGAGTGTGGATTGTTTTTTTAAATGATGTGTCAACACCACAAAGCCACAACGAGCTTCCTGATAACCTTCGCACAGTCAAATCATGCAGGTTTAGCAGCTGCACAGTGAAGGAAAAAGCTCACCTTGACGCATGTGTTTATTCTTCGGTCTTTCACTGGATGGATTTGATTTATCTACATCGTATAAGTGCTGCACCTGAAACGAAATGAAACAGGAAACTAGTCAACACACTCAGAAGCCACAGATTATTTAACCTTTTAAACTTTTAAACAGCGCAGCTTATACATTTAAGATTAATGCATTTTTTTTTATTATTGACAGTAAATCATCACACAGGACTTAAAAATAACAGCATTTAGTGTAAAAACAAACCGTTATTTCGGCTCAGAAATGAAGATTTTTAGCAGAATAAATTTTACATGAACAACTTGTGCTTGAAAAATCAAATATGCAGCAGTTTCACATTAAACTCAGGCCAAAATTTCTTTTCTGAGCATCAGAACAGAATTCTATTTTCACATTTATCCATTTTTATCAACTTCACTGGTCTTTTATTAGACCGTGTCTGTTAAACTGTTGAATGACCTTCATGATGGTTAAAGTCACCCTGGTTTAAATCTGTGTTGAGTGAATAAAGGATAACAGTTCTGACCTGGTTGGTTTTGATGGAGGAGACGTTCGCGTTCATGTATCGTGTTTTGGGGTCGATGCTGTAACCAGCGAAGTTTTTACTGGTGTTTTCTGGTGTTGTCTGGGAAAGCACCTGGTAGATACTTTCTCTGTGTGTTTGTGGGAAAAACAATAATGCACAATTGTTGTCATTTCTGCGCAACATTTTGCGCAATAAATTAATCTGCAGGTACATGCTTTTATTTTGAAGTTTGTGAATCTGAGAGGTAAATCCTGTTTTCTCATCAGGACTTTCATTAAAAGCCTTGTCTTGTGAATTTATAGATTACAAATGGCACATTTTGAGGGTAAAACATAACTTCTGACAAACCCCAGAAGTCTTATTGTTTCATTATTATTATTATAGTTTATCTTCAATACTTTAAATTCTGTACATTATCTAAGCTTTTGAATCTTTGTTTAAAAATACCAAATAAGTAAAACTGTAGTAAAGAATACAGGTTTCATTGTACATCTGGAAAACAGAAGTTTACACTTTCATTTCTATGAAAAGTGAACGGTTTCCCTGAACTAACAGTTGGCGCAGGTAGTGACAAACATGGCAGGAAGTGAGTACACAGGAAGTAGTTGCATCATGTACTCTAAAGTGTCTTGCATGATGTTCAGGAGATGAGATAAGATTGTTTGCTTATTGTTTCGTGACTCACCGCTCAGCCAGGACCTTGAGATGTGGGACCCCCATGCCCCAACTCCGGACCATCCACGCTGTGTCGAAGGCAGCCAGAAACCCCCGGGCGATACCCGTACCCAGAGGCCAGAAAGGCTGCAGAGAAACGGCACATGAACTTATTATTGCATGTTAGGATGATGTCACGATTACTGATAAGTGGAGCGGACACATTTCACAGAGCGAAGCGATTAATCACGCTAAGAGGCTTAATGAAACTTATGAGACAGAAAAAGAAACAGCTGCCCAGCTTTTCAGACTCCAGACAGGAGCTTATCAGACATCATCTCTTTGTAAACAAGACAGAGGCCACAGTCATGCCAGCAGCTACGAGAGAGACTCAGGTGTAACATCAGTACACTGTTTACCACGACAATGCTAACATGCTGGTGTTAAGCTAATAAAAACTATTGTGAACTACGACTGTGATTCATTTAGCATCATGAAACAAGACCGAGCTTCTTTAGCCATGCTAACAGCTATTTGAGAGACACATTGATGCTTTAAGCTAAATGCTACATCAGAAAGTACACATGTTGACAATTACAGTGCTTGTGTGCTAATGTTTAGAAGACAAATTGTACTTTATAACACTACTTACTTCATGAATCGTTGTTTTTTGATCAGATAACTAGACCAAGCTTTCATTACTATGCTAACACCTCTGCACACAGGTGAGCTTTAGGGACATTTGTGATGCCAGCATGCTAACATACACACAATGGCAATGCTAACATGCTGATGTGAAGCTAATAAAATATACAATATTAAGCTTAATACTGTGGGTAAGATTTATTTAGTATTATAAATTTGGACAGAGCTGTAAGGCTAGCAGCTATGTGAGATACACAGTGACGCTTTAAGCTAAATGCTAACATCAGAAAGCACATATCAACATAATAACTCTAATATGCTGATGTTTTGCCATTTCAATGTACAATATATAACTAAACACTGTAAGTATGATTTATTTAGTAACATGAAACAAGACAAATCCATCTACTGCTTTGCTAGCAGCTCATTATGAAGTTGCTTACAACTTTATAATACCCATGCTAACATGCTAATGCTGAACAAGTGAAATTTTTATAATGTTTACGATCTTAGATTGGTTATTGAGCATGCTAACAGTTGCTAATTAGCGCTAAATAAACGGGCTTGTAGGAATGTAATTAGTTTTCCATGACAAACCAAACTGTTAAAGTTGAACAAAATAAAGTTAAGTGGGGTTACAAAAGTCAGGGATTCAACCACTGGGGATGGTAATGTATGCACATTTTTGTCAATGTATTCATAGTTATTCAGTTATTTCAGGAGTGATGCACCAGCCGATTGACATGACTATCCCTACAGATGAACCAGGGGCAGTTTTTAACCACCTTACTGACAACGTTGCCCCCTACCTCCACTAGGCAATCTCCAACAAGACCCATCAACAACTTCTTGCCCCTCCTCTCCCTGACCAGGGAGGCATTCTCAGCACGGTGCATGCAGGTGAAGTCGAACATGGCCACGTCAGGCCGGCCGCCGGGGCTCTGGGCAAACTGGAGGTCGGGCAGTTTGCCGCCGGTGGAGAAGTGTGCAGCGTCGTGGGCATAAAGGCACAGAGCCTTGTGGTCGACGTTTGCAGGAGCCAGCAGCTCCTCGGCGTCGCTGCAGTCCTGCAGAAAAACAGTGCAAATGTGTGATCTGATGAGTCACGGCAGCTCCTCTGATTCTGAGTGACAGGTCTTACACTCGGTTTATTGCATTAGCTTTCGGTTGCAGGCTGCAGAGAAAGAGCCGAGAGATGACTGACAGCTCATCCCTTCAGAAGCACCTGCACCACAGTTTCATCCATCTGGTTTGTTTCTTTTTTTTTTCCTTCACTGGCCGGAGATGCAGCCGAAGCCAATAACTATCACACTCTTTCTTAGTAATGGATGTGTTGTTCTCACCTGTTTAATGACCCCCTTCTTTAGCAAGCTCTTCTTCTTGGCAGTCATGACAAAGTAGTGGGTGTCGTCTTTGTAGTAGACGATATTCTCCAGATCGATACCTGGAATGGGAGGTGGAGAGAGAGCGTGGTGGCCATTGAAAAAGAGGAGAATGGGAGAATCAGGAAAGCAGACGTCCAGAACATTTTCCATTTGAGGGTGACATTTTTCTACATCATCAGCTTGTTTGCTTTTGCTTTTCTGCTGGTTTTACTGGAGGGTCAGGGCAGCAGATGAAGACACAAGCAGGTCACAGAGGATTACAAAGTCATTTAGGGTTAAAATTCCTGTAAGGTTTTTCCAAAAAACATGGTGCATTCAGTGCAAACTAGATCAGAGTAGTAAGGGCGGATTTCATCGCAGTTTACGCTGTGGCAGGAAATTAACTGAGGGTTGGAGCAGAGATGAACAGACATGCGGCTCTTTTTCACACTTTGCATTGAGTGTGAACGTTCATTTTATGCCTACGGGGTTTGTTTGTCTTTTTTCAGTGAAGCACAAGAGAACAGTGAAACGAAACAAACAGGCTCGTGTTCTTATTATAAACATGTTCTGGTTCAGTGAATCTGCAACGTAATTCATGTTTTCACTTCCTGCAAAGCTGTGGCACAAAATAGATTTAAAGTAGAGAGGTCATACGGCTTCCTACCCGTCTCAGTGAGCAGATCCTGGAAGAACTTCTGGTTGTAGATTCGTGCAACACCACTGATCTCTGCCACTTGGGCCTCCGCCGCCGTGTTCCTGTTGACGAAGTTGGCCGTGATGCCGATGGCCAGTTTGCCTCTCAGCTCCTTGTGCTTAAAACCTGATCGTTTGGGAAAGAAGATGTAGATGTTTGTTTATTCTGATACTTTCTTGTCTATTTGTCAGTAGCAAGAGTGTGTGGAGTGATCCAGTATGGCCATAGGTGGGTCTAACCCCCTCTGGTGGACACCTGAAGGGCTGAAGGTGGAGCTCAAGGGGGGAAGACCATGTTACCCAGAAGTCACAGCATCCAAGGGTGGCCATATCTACAGACTGTTATTGGTTTAATCTTGTTGTTTTTGCTACCTAAGTTACCTGTAAAACCAAGTTTCTATGACAAATGGCCTTGAGGACTGAGTGCAACAGTTTTCATCTCCTCATCTTTGGGTCCGACTCGGCCACCAGTGACCAAAACAAAAGAACCAAAGGTCAACTGGCATTGCTACTACAGAAGAAAAAGAGGAAACTGGGCTGATGAAAGCTCACTTGTTAAATTTGGCTGCTGGAGGAAGCTTGTGTGTTTTGTGGCTAAATGTTGCTTGCTGAGTTTTTTTTGTGACCCCTTTTTATTTTTTCCTTTTTGCAACAGCGGAAACAGAAGTGATTGAGGAGTGCTTGTGTGTTTTGTCTCACCTTCGGGGACAAACCTGCCTCCTCCAGCGGAGATGAAAACATCGAACTGGAAGGTTGCAGCAGGATGAGACTCGGGCTGCAGTTTGGCCATCCAACCTGACAGGAAACACATCAAACTTTAATGAGCTCCGCCCCCCAAGCAGATGTCATAACAACTCGACTGCTTTACATAATTGTTGCTTCACAAACGTTGCGGTTCATACTGAGAAAAAACATAATGGGAAGAGTGACTGCTGGTTGGGAGATTTACATACCGTTGTCACCTGAGGGCTCAGTCAAGCCCTTAAACTCCACCCTGGTGTGAACCTCCACCCCGAGCAGGAGACTCACTTTTAACAGGATCAACTGCAGCTGACGGATGCCTGAAAACACACATGCACGGTTCATGGAAATGCAGCAAATGCATGTAAACACACTGTTAAAATAGAAGCAGAGGCTACAAGTACTAAAGGATGCCTACATTACCCACAATGCAACTCAACCTTGCACAGTTCAATCACAGATTCGAGCGTGTTATGTCAGTAGTGGGTTGTTTTTAGCAGAGATGAGGAGTGGGCTGCAGAGGTCGGATAAGTTCACTCACTTTCACATCACAAGATCTTTTTTTTTAATCAGACTTCACATAGGTTCCTCTGGAGCCACAGAGGCTTTATAAAACTTGTTTTTGTTATGCATCAGTTCCCCCCATAAGACCTGAAATCCCCCTTTAAAGTGAATAACAATTAAGTGGTTGAAACTTCGATTCAAAAAAAGTAAAGGAAATCACATAAGCACAAAGCTCCAAAGGTACTTTTTGAAACAAAAGTCCTGTAAAGAGGCTTTGAATGCAATAAAAAGTTATTCAATTAATCTCATTTTCACTCTGAAAACTGTTAACATTCCCCGTCTTCCCTTCCATGAGACGCCAACATGCACAAGATAAAACCACAACAATGCCGGAGATTCATTTTCTGTCCATCACTGATCTGATTACTCATCTAATCTCTTCAGAGCTAATGGGAGCGTTTCGTGACAGCACCAGACCTGGTTTCACAGTAAAGCTGCATTAAGTCCGGTCACTCACTGATGTGATCCAGAGACCCCGAGCAGAATTTGCCGTAGAACTTCTTGGCTCCGAGCCCGCGGAGGTCGTAAATGGTGTAGGGCCACAGGTGGAGGACGTTGTTCCTGGAGAAACCATCTCTCTTCTCCAGCACCACCACCTGAGCCCCCAGCAGGGCGAGCTCGATGGCCGTCCTGAGTCCGCATGGCCCCGCCCCCAAAACAAGACACTGAGAGAGGAGGGGGGGGGGGGAATCAGACAGCTAGCAAGGATGATGTGATGCTAATCGAATGATCAATAACACAGCTGAAACTAAATGCTTTTTCTTCAGAAATGGATCAATTCCTGCTCTTTTAAACTCAAATCAAAAGATTGTGTGCGTGGCAGCAAAACAAATGATGTAGTTACTTCGTTTAGCCGCCATCTTTAAGGTTGATCTCAATTTAATGAGCAGTTTAATTAAAAAACTGCATGATAAAGATGGATGATCCATTCTTAATTAATTAATACAAACATACAGTGGAGAATAACTATTAAACAGATGTTATATTAAAGTTAAAAGGGGCTGACATTTTCTACCAATATCTATATTAAATCTTGATAATTAAACCTGAAGATGTGATCTTGCTGTTAATGAAACTGGGTCTCAGTACCTTGTTTCTGGTGCAGGCTTTTCCTTGCTGGTAATCCGGGTGAGACGCCCTCTTGTCCAGCTTCGTCCAAAGCGCCTTGGCCTTCCAGTAGTTCAGTCTCTCCTTCAACTTGCCGTAAAAAGTTCTGAAATCCTTTGGATTTAACTCCAGCTGCCTGCAGAGCTCCACAAAGTGGTGCTTCACGTCCTTACAAGTCTGGGCATGGACGAAGCGATCAAACGTGGCGTGCGAAGGGTTGACGGGCTCCTGGCTCGCCATGGTGGAGGATGATGATGATGATGGTTGAGCCGGTCCTACGTTCACTGGGTCTGTTTGTCAGCTGTGACAGAGGAGGTTACAGCATAGTTTTAGTACTTCCTACCTGGAAACGACAGCGCTGAGAGGGGAGGCTTACTGGAAGTGATCAAAGGGTTGATTGCATCTATAGAGGTGGTCCGATCATTAAGTCTTCTCCCCCATGTTCACGTAATTATAGTCCAGACGTTGAAACACAGAGGACTTTTCAGTCACCTGGTCGGCTGAGTCACTACTAACTTCCTCATTGTGGTCTCTGTATCTTTTCTTTACCACTGCTCTTAACAGAGGCGACCGCCCACAGCTGATGTGTCATGCTCACACACACATCGCCTCAGGATGTGTGTGTCTGTTATTAGTTTCAGTACGTAAGACTACAGAGTTTGATGGAAACATGTGACTAAAAGCACACAACCTTTTCCATATGTTTAGACTGGAACGACTGCTGTGTTTCACCTCAGGCAAACAGGAATGAATGTCCATATTAACAAGCATGTTGATGAGCAGTTCAGTGCAACGAGACGCTGTGTTATTTTACACAGAACTAGACACAAGCAGGGCTGCCAATGATGGTTATTTTCATAAACTAATTTGCAGATTTTCTTCGTTTTCTGACTCACAGTTTGGTCTGTAAACATAGGATAATTTATTCAAATATCTTGTTTTGTCAGACTTGCATTTTAGAGCCAAAAAATATTTAATTTATTGTGATGGACGACAAGGAAAAGCAGCAAAATTCTCACATTTAAAAGACCCGAAACCAACAACGAATTCATTACTGGAGTTGTTGCAGATTAATTTATTGCCTGTTCACAGATCGAAACAGTTTTATTTTGTTCTGAATAACAATTTGCAAGAAATTACCAAGTTGGAACCATTTACACACCTTAAGGTTGGAATTATGCAGAATACTGTGGTATAAAAACTGAGTTTCATGTCTGTCAGGACATAATATTTTGAATACTTTTATACTACATGAGTGTAAATTAATGTAAAAACCTCCTGTTTTCATCCTTTTATCAGAAATTGTTACTTATTACAACCATATTAAGACTGTTTGCAGTGAAACATTGTATTTTCTGAGCTGTTATTCAGACCATGAATGCATCATACAGTCTCAAATGAAACAGGAGAATTTTGTAATACAACCTTAAGAGCTGTGCAGTCTCAACACAGCCTGCGGTGATGTAACTTGTACAGCAGCTTTTCAAAACAATGTCATGTAATTCTATTATTAGTTCCTCATTATTAGAAGCATTTGATCGAAAACATGAGCTCAGAACTCTTAATCCATTCATCAACATTTACTTAAGGTGGGTTATCTTCAAAGACTAGCGCACCACGTGCTAATCTTTTGGGTAAATGTCACACTCATACAGTGAGAACACTGTTCCAACGGTCCGCGAATGCAACGTTTTCACACTTTTGCAGCATTAACGGCAGCAGGTTGGGCTGACATTTCCTGTAAGTAACACACATGCACGACTTCCTGGTGAGAACAAAAAAAAAAAAACTGTGCAACAACCTCGTTCTGCTGCTAAATCTGCAGCCCCTCCACATCAAACACAGAGTCTATGATTACAGCTACAGACCACTACAAGGTGAGAGTGTGCATGACTCTGCTTGACTGCAGATCAACATCCCTCTCTCACATGTTTCACCACAAACGTCTGTCGATGTTTACTAAAAATAAATGACTTTACAGTGACAGTTTTTTTTAAGGAAAATGCAAATCTTCAGTTTTAAAGTTCACTGCACTGCTGCGCGTGATTCCTGTCATTCAGGCAATAAATCTGGTGATAAATCCAAATCTAAAAGTATTCTGGAGGTGTTTTACGACCCTGCATGGAAACCTGCAGAGGCGTCGACAAAGCAAAGCTCAGGTGAACATAATCCAGCTGATCAGCTCATTTTCAAAGGATTTATATCTCTAAAATCATTAAACCTATATTTTCTGTTTCCATTTTCATAAACTGCAGCTTGGACTTTAAAATAAGTCTCCAGATAGGTAAAGTTTACAGTCAGCTCTGGTCTGAAATGATTAATCAAGGCTGCATCATAAAAACGGCCTCATAAAAGGCTGAAAACTGAGCCAGAAAAACATTTAACAAGAATAAAAAAAACGGCCTGCAAAGACAAGACAACCTGTCAGAACTAAAAATAACTCAAAGGCTCGTCTCGGCTCTTTTTATCTGATTTCTGAGTATTTTAAACTCTGTGTTACTTTTTCCGGTCGAGCAACTTGAAAGATGCACAGCAGCATTGGAACAAACACACACAAACACAAATGCAAAACCACAAACTGGCCTTCCACAAATAAAAACCACCTTTGAACGCAGAGTGTGTGATGATGCGAGATTGCATCTGGGGCAAAGGCTCAGTAACACACAAACACACACACACTTATTCACACACACACGTACACACCACGAGTCATCATCATCTGACTCGCGTTAGGCAATTTTCAAGGAAGAGACGAGTTTGAGCATGAAAACTGAGGGAAAGAAGGGAGGAGGAGGAGGTTTTAAAAGGTGAATTGACCTGATTTTCCTCGGAGCCGGTGGATTGGATCGGATCGGATTGGATTTACTCACCTTATTACATGTGTAAGCTGTGCGTGTGTGTGTGTCGCACTGTGTGTATCAGGATGTTGGATCAAACACTGATCTCCAGCCGGGAAGGTTGGAAAAAAAAAAAAAAAAGGAGGGAGGAGGAAAAACAGAAAGAGGAGAGGAAAAAGAAGGGAAGGGATGTAATCTTTCTGATTTTATCTGGTTTTAACAGACATCCACGCTTTTGTTTGCAGACATTCAAACACAACCTGGAAAAGAGTGAACAATGATAGGAAGCAGAGGAGTGAAGGAAGGTGCGGCGCCGAACATGATCTGCGGTGCCAGAGCAGGTTGCGGTCACAACATGTTACCGAGAGAAAGCAGCCAGATTTATAAGAACAACCAAATGCTATGAGAGCTCCCATCTGCGGCACAAACACACGGCTCACACGGAGCTGTGTTACACCTACAAACCCGGTCATTTATGTAGTTTACAGTTCAAATAAAGCAGAAAATACACTGAATGTCAACAGAAAGCAACGACACAAAAACTCCAGGACAAACTTTTTTTTAGGTAACTCACTTAACGAAAGAGTATCCGGTTAAAAACAAAACAAAATCAGTTCTCACGAGTGAAATATGAGCGGATTTAAACAATAAAAATATGAATCTTGAAGTTAAATTACCAGTTTCGCGCTCCTCTCAGACGCAGCTGTCCGTCAAACCGCATCCTTGTCGTCGTTTCCATCGTTTGTTCGTCGCTTTGTTTACGTTTGAAAGAAAAAAGGTGCACGCGGGTATCAACGAGGCTCACCTGCGCCGGGCGCTCGTGCTGCGCGAGCGGAGCTTCTTCCGGGACCTTCTGGTACAGGCACGGCGCGAGCGGCAGAGCACGTGACGACACGGCGGGTAGGTGTTTAAGGTGATAGGTTGCCGCGAGCCTTTAATGACTTTTTTTTGTGTTGTTGTTGTTTATTAACCATGCCGTGTGCTTTATCTCTTTCCTATTTAATGATTTATTTTTAATTTTTGATATTTAATTTTAATAAAAAATGTTTCCCACATATTTGAGTCTGATGTAACACAAGAACGCCTCTTTAAAGTCTAAGAGAACATCATCTGTTTGATCATGAAGTTTTAAAACAGAGAAAAGGGCAAATAAGAGGCAAATATTGTAATTTACTGAACTTCAATTATGTAACAGCTGAACTAACCGGTTAAACATGTCATGAGATTAAAAAACAGGTTAGACTTCCCAAAAGTATGAAATCTGATACTGATCAGCTTAACCTAAAATGTTGTCATATATTGAGGCAAAAATAATAAAACTAATATATTCCCTCCATAAACCCTCAATAATAAGTAGCCTACTTGTACTTTTGATACTTTAAGTACATTTAGTTGATAATACTCCTCTGCTTTGATGTTTTGCTACTTTTACTTACATATTAACATTTTTTCCAGCACTGCAACTCACTGCAGTATAAACCACCTAATGATATGCAAACACACGTAACTATGTAATAAATGTGCAAATACAAAATGAAACATTGTTGCATATGATTTACGATTGGAGGAGTAATTAAGATATAAAATGCTCTAAGCTGTAAATACTATCATGCAGTTTACCAGAAGAGCTGATAACAACCAAATAAAATCCCTCTATTGTGTGTTTTTATTACCACAGAATCCTCCTCTGTTCCACAAAATAATCCCTCCTGCTGTTTAAATGTTACATATATTAATATTCAAAGTCACCCTCCATGAGATTATTGTGGACTGAGCTCACACTGTTCATTCTGCAGCTGAATGTGGGAAACATCAGCCAAAAATTCACACCTCCGTAGCTGAGAGGTGACAAACTTACATAACGAAAGTAAAACAAAAGTCTATTCTTAGCTGCGACATTTGATCACAGTCGTGTTGACTCAGCGAGTTTCTCCAGACGGTTAATAAACGAGACAGAAAACAACTGGCAATATACAAATTTTTATTCAAACATACTTTCAAATTTGAAGAATATTCAGCAGGGTTTTTTTTTTTAAAAACAAAGAGCCGTTTATCTGAAAATTCCCATTGAAATACAGTAGAAAAGAGTAAATATAGGAATATCACAGAGTTAAAAAAATATCTGCATAGCCAGAGAGAGAGAAGACCCACAGGAAACGTCCTTGGCTTGGAAGCAAGGCTGCATACGAACAATACGACCTTATCGTGCACTTTTTTTCCCCCACACTCGGAGTGTTCAGTGAGGGAGGTCGAGGGGAAAAAAAAAGGGGACGTTGCCAGACGACCTGACTTCACCTGTGCACACCTGATGCACTCGCTGTGGCCTCACCCATGTCCACAGGACACAGACACCAAACTCCCTCCATCACATCATCGTCTGCACACAGTTATGTCATCACAAACAGGAGTGCTTTATGAAATCTAAGTCTGCAGGGGTCGATCAAACCACTGATTGATGAGGTACACACACCCACACCCACACACACACACACACACACACACACACACACACACACACACACAC
>JAQNCA010000002.1:23568757-23579444 GCA_029783725.1 Acanthurus tractus | reverse complement strand
ATATAAAGACACATTTTGCTGGCTGTGTTTAGACATGATATGTTTGAGAATGACAAAGACAAGAATCAGCTTTGTCACTGTCAAGCTACTTCTGGTTTCTGCTATCTTATGTCAACCATTTTAGTCCACGAAACCTCTCACAAAGACAGCTTCAGTGCATTTTACTGTAGATCAGGGCTGCAACTAACAGAAGACACTGATGCAATACAGAAGGAAGAGCACAGGTGTATATAATAAGATTATTGGCTGAATTGGCTGAATTCCATCTAGCTGCTTTGGTTTAAGGGGTTTGTTACTGTGTTTGCTGAATCACTGGCATGGTTTATGGGACAGTTGATGGCATGAATCCATTGTTAATTAACTAATTCTAATATGAGAAGTCAAAATGTCTGTTGCGGAAAAGATATTTATTTTACTATTGATTCCTAGGCCACATTGTTTCCTGAATCTGTTTAGAATATAAAACATGGTGCAGGGTCACCTCACAACCCTTGTTTTATTTTTTTTATATCATTTCCAAAAAGAACAAGTGAAATAATGCCCAATAAAGATTCCCTAAACTTGTGTTGGCCTATTTAAATATCTTGTTTAGTCCAATAAACAGTAAAAATTCTGCCAGTCAGCTAATAGCTTTATTTATCTTTCCTATATATAGTAAAGTTTTGCAGCTGTAATCATCCAAAGTATGTTTGCATATTGATATCTGAGCAATAAAATTGCATCTTTTTAGTTAAGGTGTTGTCATACACTATGTGACCAGTTCAGGTACACCTTGCTAAAACTAACAAAATGTAAAACAACAGTCTGCAATATACCCTACCTTTGTGAGGGTAATAATGTACACTTTTGTTTGACTGAACTGTATGATCAGTTTTATGGTAGATGTAATTGGTGGTGTTAAACTGTACTGCATTAAAGAGAAAGGTGTTTCTATTTATTTAGCCTTCCCTCGTTGATTTACAAGGGTACAAAACGGACATAATTACCTTTATAAATGTATGTTATAATGCAGGACTTTGTTATTGGACTGCATTAGTCTAAGTTTGATGGGAGTATTACTTGCCATGTCAGAAGGTGGACAGGTGATGTGAATGCAAAGATGGACTAAACTATAAATTAATCTCATTGCTAACTGCGGTGAACAGTTACCACCGAGAAGCTAGCTACAACATGTCCGCATCACAACAGCTAACAACACCTTGAGTCCTCGTACAGTGTGTCTCTTGTAGGAGGCGACATCACCACGATAGCCTCATCACGACTATCGGCAGCGTTTAGCTTTGTGTCTGTGTCTCTCCATCATCATCATTATTATTATTAAAAGAGGCCTGCGCATTCAGGTCGCTGGTTAAAATAAACCTACAAACCATCATTTAGCTAGCATGAGAAAATTAGCATACAGTGCTTACAAGTCCGGGCCTACATTTGTGCTCTTTGACAGACATTGAGCTCAAGTCAACGGAGCAAATATTGACATGGGCGTCAATGCACTTGCTCCAACTGCACTCCGGAACAAGGATGTCTCCTGATAGCTCTTGCTAGCATATTAAACAGCTACAATGAATGATCGAACATGTTTTTATTGGCTCATATTTACCTTTAAGTCGTTGTTTTTCACCTAACTGTTGTTTTTGTTGCCACATTTTTATGCTAGTTAATGAGACAATTGTCGCCTCGCGCCTGTAAACAGTTCAACGGCCACACTGACATCAGCAAAGGCTCGCGAGCGAAATAACGTTAAAAATAAAAAATGGCTCCGTGTTGATGTTTTATGCAGCCTCGCCGTTCAAAAGCTCTTACCCATTTCTGTGTTTACTGTCGTGTCTTTTCTGCCGTCTCACGGGCTGCAGGGGGATATTGTCGGTCATTCCTGCGGCTCCTGGTAGCGGTCGTAGGCTGTGGGCTGGTCCGCCTGCCTGTGGCTGTTCTGGGCGGAGGCTTCCCCCGGCTGTCACTCACTCACGCAGGGCGGCTTGAACGCACCGCACCGAGCAACGCTTATCTGTGCGTGAGCCACTGACCTACTTGATAATATTGTTATAATTTGATTTTTTTTTTTTTTTTTTTTTTTTTTTTTACATCTGTTATCAAATTTGTTACGTGACTGAAAACCCGGTTTTGGTATGTTGCCAGGGGAATAACCAGATTTAGCTTTATTGGTCAATTATGTGTATATCTCAGGAATTACAGGAAGATGAAAATAAACATACAGCCGAAAACGGGAACAACAAAGCTGACCATAATTAGTTAAACATAAACATAAAGCTATTACACTGGAGGGTGAAAAATAAAAGTGTACATATGAATAATACATAAAGGTTACAATGACTAACATATTATAGTGTCTATATTCAAGTTGAAAGTGTTACAAACAATAAAAATAAGTAAAGAATAGATATTGAATGGATAGACAAGAACTGACTGGTTATATATAGGCCTTATGGTTATGGATCATATGTAGGATACTTGTGAAAAACGGTGAGGATTACTTGAGGGAAATTAAAAGTACTTTTACTTGAGTATTTCTGTTTCTCTTACACCACACTTCAAAGAGAAGTTTAATATTGTTCTTCCACTGGATTTATTTAACTGCGAAGTAACTGGTTCATTTGATTTTACATTACAGACATGATCAGCAGATGGAAAATAATGCACTTTTACAGATTAAATAACCAGCAGGTGTTTTCAGCTACTGGCACCGATTTGACCCGCTCACCTGTGTAGATATGCTGGGATTTGAGGTCAAAAACATGTACATAACAATGACACTTTTACAGGTCCATTCAAAAGTGAGAGACAGATGACATCAGTCAAGCCCAGCCTTTGCATGAACACACAACCATGAGAAAAGTGTAATCAGCCATGCAAAATAAGTCAAAATACCTGTGATGACTGACACCAGACCTTGCGCAGGGTCTTTGAACAATGCAAATATATTTTAATCTACTATTTGCTGGTAAACTATAAAGACTTATGTGTACAATTAGCCATTTTAAATGAATGACTATTACTTGTGGCAGATCATTTATATGCAGTATGGATCTGAACGCTTTTATGCTGCTGCTGTGCAACCAGAAAAAATGGAAATATGTACATTAGAATCTAATACAGCAGTTGGTTGTGATTAGTGTGATAATTTTCATTGCTGAAGTTTGTGGTGGGAATTTATTAAGTTGAAGGCTAGCTTATTGAAACTTTTTAATAGTTTTATTTCAGGTGGACATAATCTTTCTAAATACCTTTTGATGAGTTCTAATTGTATAATAGTACCTCTGAATATTGAGACTTGACAGATATGTTTCTGTTGGATCTAAATCATTGTGGAGGCCAAACTTTGACCAGATTAACATTTTTTATAAGCTTCAAAAACAGGTATAAAAGTGTTTTATTGAAAATGAAAAGAGGGGGAATGAATGAGTATACAATAGTGGAATAAAAATGTGATATATCATGTAGCTCTGAGCCATAACAGACTGAAATCAGAAACAGTGATGTCAGAACGGCAGAGAATCTGTCCTTGATTTGGTGCACAGCATTGCAAATAAATTCTTTTTTGTCTCTTTCTCCTGTGCCAATTCGATGCATGAAATCTTGAATTAGAGTTTTATTTTAACACTCTTGGCCTTGTATGTCTTGCCATGTTTTGTGTTTGTACAACCGATGCACATCAGTACAAGTGTTTCTCTATTTCTACTTATTCATTATATCCTGACTAATAGTTTGAGTGCCCTATTGTGTCGATTGTGCAGAGTCATGTATGATGGAAAGGGACACTGCTGGTTGAATCAGAGTGGATTGTGTACACGCATGATTGGAGAGCACCCTTCAGTTGTGGATGCAAATAGTTTTTCGTTGAGGATGCAAAATGGCAAGTGATTAATGGCTACTGGTGGGTCAGAGAATAAAAAACACTTCACTTGAGACATCTGAAGGTGAATTGATGTAAATTAGGATGATGTACATTCAAACCTGCTTGTGCCTCTGAGGCTCATTTTTGTCGCTAGTGCAACGCAATCAACCAGGTTTTTCTGCTTAAAGAGTGATATTTTTCCTAAAAAGAATGAAGTAATGACAGGAAAAACATTGAAAAAGTCACCCTGATTTTATTTTTCAAAATCAGAAAACATTAAGGTGAAGGAAACATTTGAAAAAAAACAAAACAAAAAAAAAACATTTACATTGTAAACAGGCCAAATTGGCTCAACATTACTTGAATTGTAGAGACAACTTGAAAGCAGTTTTGACATTGTTTGCTAAAGAAAGGCACAACTTGGCAAATGCATAAAGATAAGGAATGTACAGCAGGGGCCTACAAAGTACTCTGACCATTCTGAGTTGTGTAAAGTGTCCAGTGATACATTCATTACTGTTCAACTCAGCAGGTTGAGAATGAAAAATCTTATCGTATACTCAAGAATGTATCGAAAAAATGTAGAGAGCGCTGCGTTGAGAGTAGGGGGGTGGAGGAAACTAAAATTTAAACGAGGTAGAACTTACCCCCTAAACTCAAGCAATTTGTGAAGTATAAATAAATTAATGATGCTACAAGTTGACAGAAAACCTAAAAAGTTTAGTCTTGACAGTTACTCAAACTGGTTGTTCCACACAAAAACATGACAGGAGGTCAAAGTGAACAAAGTTGATTTGCCCTTTCCCTGTTCAGCCATCACAATAAAAGCAGTGAAATGCAACTATAAAATGTAAATGTAACTACAACCTGAAATAAAGTGCAGGCATGAGAACATCGAGCACATAAAAGCCGTCAGACCTCAGCCAACTAAATCCGACTCTGCTGGAGGGGAGACTGATAAATATATGAAAATCGTGTAACGCTACACAGTACAACACACTGCTTTATCAGTCTAACAGAGCCTTCATAACATCCCTATGGTGCAGCAAATTAAAAAAAAAAAAACAACAGCGACATGTACAGTTCAGGTTAGGCACTTGGCAAAAGGTTTGAGTCACTAGCTACTGTATCCTAGAACCAATGCAACAAAGACGAAAGCTGATTTTTTATCATCTACGTTGTCTGAAATTGATGACTGAACTGTTGCACCTCGATGTAACAGACAAGATTATGGAATATTCTGTCAGTCGGATCAAAAGCCCCCCCCCCTTCAAAATGAGACATTTACCACTACAAAAATGAACAATGTCATAAAACCTATGGCACACAATAGGAGGGAAAGTAGTCATAGATACGTACGGTTAACTACACCATTATTTCTGAACACTGAGACATGGTGTCCCTAAAAGTCACGCCCTGAAACGTTTCCTATTAAAGTCAAAAATCCTTCAAAAAGTATCAAGGAGACAGTCTGAATTAAAGCAGTTTCAAGTAAGTTTTACATTCAAACTTCTGGATAGACAGCAAAACAAAACAAAAAAAAAACGCACAGAAAAAAAAAATACCCGCATATATATTTATATAAAATAAAATACAACTACAGTAGTTATATCAAGTTCAACTAAAAAAAAAACAAAATAACACTTGAGAATCGTTCAGATCTGGAGGGAAGAGAGCTGCAATGAAGTTAATGGAAAAAATTCAAAACAAACAATCTAAGCAGAATTCTACAAAGTTTATCTCTGAATTTTTGATTGTACCTCATTCAGAAAGGAGACATTCAGAAACAGAGTTCAGTTGATGCTTCGTCTGATAGCTAAAAAGGCCTAATTAACTGCAATTTTACCCTCCTCCATGAAATGTGGGAACTGGGATTTTGGCACATTGTCAGAGCTGTTCTTTTCGATTTCAGCCATGGTGGCAGGCAAGCCGGAGTGGGATCCATCCATCTTCATGAGGCCTCCAGTGGATCCGATGAGAGGCCCACCAGCTGGGCTCCCAGGGAGGGGTATGCCACCACCCTGGATGACAGATATTTCATTGGTCTTCATGGTCAGGCCACCACTGAAGGCAGCGGCATACTGGTTCCACAGAGATGGGTCAAAGTTCATTTGTGGAGCACCCAATTCTTTAGGTGCCTGCATGATTTCGGGCAACATCTTCGCCTTGGAGCTCATTGCCATCAGCGCCATGGGATTATCCAGAGACAGACGCTGGCCACGCCGAGAGGAGTTGTTCCACATGTGAGTGCCGATGTGCACCTAAAAGACAAGACACAGCTAATTACAATCTCATCAAACGCTTGATAAATTATTCCCAAGTACGCACTTAAAAGGGGGTTGCAAATTAACAGCACCGTGTCAGGCAAAGATGACTCACCTTTAGATTTCCCTTGGTGGTGAAAGCTCTGCCACAGATGTGGCAGGCGAAAGGCTTCTCCCCCGTATGAGTGCGCTCATGGATCTGCAAGGCGCTTGCAGATGAGAAGTTCTTGCCGCAGGCGTTACACATGTGCTGTTTGGTCGATCGTCGCGGTGCGGTGGAGATGGAGGGCATGGCCGTCCCCTGAGGCATGTGGGAGCTAAACAAACCGTGAGGACCCAAGGGATTCTCTGGAGGAATCTTCATCTCCAGACTGGCCAGACTTGATGGTATCCTCATGAAAGACATGTCACCTGGAGAAACTGTTGGTACAAGGAGATGGAGTCAGATTATAATCATTCAACATGTCGGCCTCTAAAATCGTTTTCTGTACTAATAAACTCACCATAGTCTCCATTTGTGAATGGGATGCCTGGTTCCTCTTTAACAGCTTTGGGGGTGAAGCTGCTGGAGGCTGTGAGGTCAAGAGCTCCGCCTGACTCTGTGCTACCATGAGCACCACCATCAGGCTCTGTTTTTGACACGCCGCGGACGTAATCATCAACAGGAGATTTAGGAGACTTGCAACCACTCATGTTGTTTACCGGCGAAGATGAGGGAAAGGACATGGCAGAGTCAGAAATGGCCGGACTGCGACCGTTCTGATATTCCTGCTCTCTGGGGGCTGATGGGGATTTGATGGACATTCCCTCACTTTCTGAAGCGGTGCTACTCTGTCGTTTCAGTGCAAGAGCAGAGGTGAGATTCTTCAAAACATCAAGGCTGGAAAAAACAGCGGGGGCGGTCTGCTGCTGTGGTTGTTCCTCCGAGGCAGCTGGGAGGGAATCTGAGGTGTCGTTTTGCTTGTGGGAGTTCAGCTCTGGCTCTTGATCTTCCATGCTTGCCTCGAAACCATTTGTACCCATAGGCGTCTCTTCTGGAAGCGATGACTCCATTGCCTCTGCTGCCTCAAACTGGTTTTCTGACATTGGGGTGTTGGGGATTTGCCCGCCCATGTGCATACGAATGTGCTGCTGCAGAACCACAGCGTTGGTGAACTTCTTCTGGCAGATGGGACATGAGTGTTGCATTTTGAGGGGGGTGTTAGCCCTGTGCACCCCATAATGAGCCTTTAGGTTGCCCTTGGTGGAGAAAGCGCGGCCACAGATCTTGCACTTGTAGGGCCTCTCACCAGTGTGTGTGCGGTAATGCATTTTTAGGGAGCTCTGGCAACTGAGAACCCTATGGCAGATAACACACTCGTTGGGGTCACTGGTTCTCTTTTCAAGGCCGTCCACCATCTGCTGAAGTTTCGCGGTACCAGAGCTTTGTTCCCCTGGGAGGGCACCGTTCATTTGGTGCAATGCCCCGAGAAGCTCTTTAGCATCCTTCTGATTTGGATCCAATCCAGCCTCTTGGCCAAACACATGAGAGGAAACAGACGGGGAGCCATCGCTCGTTGATGGGGAGGGTCTCTGGGAAAAGTGGCTCTCTGCAAAGCTGTCAAACGTTGTCTTCAGTCCTGGAACTGATGACGGGTGGAATCCGGCTGCAGGGTGGCCTAGCATGGGCTTGATTTCAGACAAATTCGAATCATCCATGGGCACAGACATGCCAAAGGGAATACCACTGCTGGTGGGAATATTGTCAAGGTGCTCTGGCACAGGATGCGGGTTCATGCTGATGTTTGGGTATTTGTCTTTGTGCCTCTGGAAATGCACTTTGAGGTTTCCTTTGGTTGTGAAGCGGTTTCCGCAAATGTTACATTTGAAGGGTCTCTCGCCAGTGTGAGAGCGCAAGTGAATCTGGAGGGCGCTGTCGTTGCCAAAGGTCTTTCCACAGTACTTACACTTGTGCTTGTATAACGAGTCACTGTTCTTTAACTCAGGTGGGAGGTTCAGCATCTTCGACTTGGCCTTTTTGGAGGTCTCAATCCCTGCTTGGATACCGCTGAAGGTGCCAGGGAAACCCATAACACCTGGTGACTGTGGCAGAAGTGCTGGCAGACGACTTGCCAGATCTGGAATGCCCTTCAAAATGTCACTTTTTGAAGTCATTGAACCCAGTCCTCCAGGTAGAGATGTGGGGATGCCGGCTGGGAGAGGTAGTTTACCTTGTTTTATCGCCTCCATAGAAAGGCTCTGACTGCCAGTCCTCTTTCCTATCAGTGCAGCTGCGGCAGACAGCTGTTGAGAGAGATGTGCACCAAGAGCCTTCAGAGGATCCATTCCTGCTCCTACTGATGACTGGAGACCCTGCGGAGTCATCATGGCGACTTGGATTCGAATCTGTTCTGTGAGCTGGATTTGCTGGAGCTGCTGTTGCTGAAGGAACACCAACTGTTCTAAGATCATTGGGATGGCCTGCAGGGCTTCCTGTGATAAGATTGGAGATTTTTCGTTTGAAGAATGTTGGGAAACAGCCACTTTAGTGTCAGCCAGGGTTTCGAGAGTGACATTTGAATCTTGGAGTTTAGATAAGGGATGGAAAGCCATCTCAGGGCTGGCAGCCATCTCCGCCCGATCCTGCTGTTCCTCTGCATTCATGCTGCACTCTTCCTCTGTTCTTTCCAGGTGGTCTGTGTTGATATTTGATAGGGAATGACTGCTTGACTGGCTATCATCATGGTCACTCATGAGGCCATCCGGAGAACCTTGTGTATATTCCTCAGGCACTTCGTTGGCATCTCCGTCTTTCATGATGACCACCTGCTGATTTTTAGTGCAATTTTTCTCATGCTCAAAATATTCTGCTTCATCAAAGAACTCGGCACAGCACTTGTTGCAGACTTTGGTCTCATCCGTTCTGAACCTCTTTGCGTCATTTCCAGACTCGTCAGCTTGATCATCTTGAAGATTCCCTAAAAACAAGAGGATGGTGAAATTTTAGTACTGCTGATCAAACAGGCAAGACAATATTTGACTCGTAACAATGATTTTTAAAACAACTGAACATGATATCGATAAAAATATTAAATTTAGCAGATCACAAATTCATAATGTGTCAAGAAATGTAAAATTTCTTTGACAAATGAAGAACAAATGCATTAATAGTCTATTGAAATACAGTGCAGCGAGCTTGTGTTTATTTATTCTATGTGTTTAAATATACGATGCTTCAGGTAAATATTGCAACTCTTGATTTATTTGATTCTGTTGTAATGTTTGAGGTCTTAGTTTGCTGTTTTGCTTTAAATATTCTTGCTCCTCTTGTGATGTCCACTCCCTGTAGGACACTGCTCTGGACTACTGAGGACTATGGGTTTGTTTGTTGTCCACAGGGCCAGCAGAGGGCAATCATCTACCTTTGACATTAGCCAGAACAATGTCCAGAAGAGACAAAAGAGCCATGGGCATTAAATTACTGTGTTTCTGAAATATGCCACCAGGCGTTTGCTAAAAATCAGATCTGTTTCCAGCAGTGCTTCGTGTGGGGCAAAACTAAGAACCAGCAAAAAAAAGGTAAATCCAGATTCCACAATAAGCATTAAATCCCTGTGAAACCAGGTTTACTATGCAAAGATGGGCTAAGAGGGAACAAGAAAGAAAAGGGGTAATCTACTGTTGATTACATTCAAGCATTTTCACAGCCTGTGAAAGCCTGATAAGTGCTCCTGTGTGCATTTTAATTTGTCTGCTAACCAAGAGGCCATTTCACAACTGGGTGTATTGTTAAATGCTAATGCCTCGGAGAAAAGGGGGTAGACCACCTGTTTGCATTTGCCCGAGGAAACTGTTGGACTTGTTAATTGCTCACCAGGAGGCATCGAAGCAGATGCAAACTGCATTTCAAGCTGATCTATGAGGTAACACCGAGCAACACTCTGCCACCCACATTTGCGCACTTTACACCCACATCAGTGCATTTTACAATACTGGCGCTCTCGTTTCAACACATTAATCATCGATTGGAACAGCAGACAAAAAACGAAACTTCCCATTTCTTTGTTTCGTTTTCTGATCTTCCAGTACGAGCACAAACAGTTGATTATTTAGTAAAAGAAAGAGGTAACGCCTCAGTTTACCGCTTGACGGCGCATGACCTATATGTGTTCACCTTTCCTGGGGTACATGACACGAGGTCAGACTAAAATATAAATCATTTCACGGGCACAACATTTGTAATATTTCACCCAACAGCGCTGCCTCGAAGTTAAAAGATACGGATCAGAATGCGCTGCGTTCCCAAGAGGCATCGCATTCACAAAAGTTTCCTAATTACAAGGTGAGGTCCACGGCTGCAGCCTGCATATGGCACCACCAAAACGCACCCCCACCCAGCCTCCACAAAAAGGCCACTGCTCCATCCCCCACCTCTCCGCATATGTACCAAAGGAAACAGTCATGCATTAAACTGGGGGATTTATTGCCTTTAGGTCAGCTTACTCCAGAGTCACATTTCATACTGTTTTTTGGGAACCTTTGTTCAAAACCCCCGACTTACAAAACAACAATAAATCCACCAAAGACATCAACA
>JAQNCA010000002.1:23538051-23548892 GCA_029783725.1 Acanthurus tractus | reverse complement strand
GATCTTAATCTGTTTTTTTTAGCTGCATTTATCAGGCCTCCCAGCTGAGCTCCTTTAATGTGACTCTCTCATTGTGATTTAAACGTCTGTGCTAATTCCAGATCTGTCGCTTTCAAACATTTAACCGCCAACATGTGTCTGTCGTCCCCGAGCCTGTAGTATCATGCTTCTGTGATTTTGTCAATCCCATTGAGTCGGTCTTATGTTTGCAACCCCAACCCCCGCAGTGGGGCTAATTAAAACAATTTCAAGGACAAAGGAGGGGAGCCCTATTGTATCACACAACCAGCAGTGCAACGGATACGGTGCCAGAGGGGCACAGTTGTCGAGGATTAGCACCCCTTCGCAGGCGCAGATGGATATATCAGCCTCCCACCGCCGGTGATGAGGGTCTGAGTGGGGCAACTGCCTCCAGTGAGCTTTTAGCAAGAATGATGGCTGCAGTCAAAAAAAAAAAAAAAGATTTGAGGTGAAAATAATGAAGCGACGGGAGCAAGAACGAGGGATCAGTTTCTAAATGTACCTGTTGCTCTCAAATCGTGACAGAAGACAAAACCAGTTCTTCAAGAAACTCAGTCTGATCTCCGGTTTGACAATTTGGTCTATTTATGAAAAAACACACCCAACACCCTGCCTTTTTTTTTTTTTTTTTCACATTCCTGAGCCCTACTCCCCACCCCCCCTCCCCTCTTTCCTAAAACAGATCTGCCGGTGACAAATCTTCAAACCAACTTCCTCTGCTTCCCTTTCAACTCGAATAATGGGCTCAGATGAACTGGATTCTTCTCTCTGTGTGTCCTGACTCACATCCTCTGTGCCATAACATTTACACTGCCCATTCATGGAGCTGCCATCACCGAGCTGCGGCGTGAATCACACCGCAGGCACCGACTCACCTGATTACATCCTGACTAATGGTCTGAATATTATGTCAGGGGGAATGTGATATTAGCAACACAGCGGCAGTGGAACTTTCCATGTACCTTTATTGTTAATATTTAATGCTCATTTTCGCCTCATGAACTGACCGGGTTAACTCGTGGACATCTGACCAGGAATCTTACAAATTGAGGTGTTGACAGTGACCGTCTCGTCCGAGCTTTTAAGGCATTGTTGTTATCTTGGTGGCCAGGCCAGACTTATCTCAGCCAAGGAACTGTATGTGAGCAGAAACAATGGCTTTGATTGAGTGCATTCCCTAAAAGGTGTAAGGTTACACAGGCCTGGTCTGTTTTAATAGATGATACCTGTCCGGGGAGACTCTGTCATGTGATCGTTATCACTCAGCTTTGTGTGAAACGGTGCATCTTTCATAAAGTAATTAATTGTCTGGCGTGAAGTCGTGATAATAGGAGACACAGGAAGTCTGAGGGTCAACCGTGAGTTAGGAAGAGCTTAAAGTGACGTGTTTTATAGCAGTTTATAACTTTTTAGTTGAAATATTCCAGCAGATTTCACAGTAATCTTAAATTGAACCTTTGTAGCTTCTTTTTTATCAAGACATCTTAAGTAATGACCATTTCATTTCCATATGAATAAAATAAATCTCAGACATAATTGAATGTACCTTCATTCAGGCCCATATACCCCCGACTTGATTTTTTTTTTAAAAAGCCCCAATAATGCAATTAGCCTAACAAAGAAAATGGTAATCCATGAGCCAGTATGAGTACATGGGTGGGATGCATCCGTAATGACCTGGGAATGACTCTGAGGAATTTTCACACCAATAAGCTTCAAGGAGCGCCAGACTACAAACTTTGCACACATTCATACAAACTCAGTGCTGAAACTTCCTGCATTCGAGCACAAAAACTCAACACATCTTCCTCTGTTTCAGTCACAGAGTGAAATAAAACATCTGAACTGATCATAAATCAATATCTTCTCATTAAAAGGTGTGAAAAAACTGTCAATGTATTTACAGACATCAGTGAGACGTTATCAGACCACCGGCAGATTCATAGCTGGGGGTGGAATCTCATATGCTAATAAAGCAGATGTCCACAGTCCTCAACACATTCCAGGCAGCCTATAAAAACAAAGCGTCTTTCTTCCCCAAGGAGCAGAGCCCCGTCTCGGACTGTCTCCAACAGTCACAAAGCTTCATATAAACATTTAGTGTTGAGCCCTGCGATGCTCAGTCGCCCCCCCCCACCCCGACCCCACCCCCTGCCACCGTTTGCACCACCACCGCCGCCGCAATGTGACCCTTCCACGCCACATTTTGGGAGCAACTCGTCTTGTGTTTGACCAAGGTGTTGAAAAAAAACTTTCCATGACACTGGAAGTTTCGGGTCTCTGCGTCTCTCTCTCTCTCTGCTGTCCACTGTCCCCCCCCCACCACCACACCGACTCCCCGCTGAATTCATCAGCCATTGTTTTCTCTGCACAGGCATTTATGATGTCACTGCAAACATAAGCTTTGTCCTCAGATGAAGGATCAGCCAGGGTTCGTGCCCTGATGGGGTCAAACAAACAGCAAATATGGACAAGCTATGACTTAGATCACGGGGTCGGCTGGACATCATGGTGGCAGTGAGAGAAGTTCACTTAAGGGAAATGAAGAAACGGCACCAGTAAAGGGACGGTGCCATGATTTGTTTTTACTGGTAAAGTGACTCATTTTTGACTCAACAAAATTAGTTATGGTTATAGTCACACTGAAGAAAGCAAAGATTTGACCTTATCTCACCGCTCCGCCCTTCCTCTCTGTCCCATAATAACAACATATCAAAATGAAAACAAGTAAATTTCCTGCATCTGTCACTAACTTTGTCTCTAAGTGGATCGAATCAGCACCAGCGATGAAAGAAACAGAAAATACACTGAAAATCCACCAAAACCACCAAGATGTGCAAAACCACAACAGTTAAAAAAGTCCAATTTTCTAATGAAAGTTTGTGAAAAAGACATTTGCTAGAAACAAATCTGATAAACTTATCTTTGCGAAAAAATTGCACTGTCAATCTTTCAAGTTTTAACAATTATTTAAATTTTTCACATTGTCTTTTTTTTAATGTTCCGTCTCCACCCTGGAGGTTTTATTTTTGTCAGATTGCATAAGAATGAATGTGGCTGCAGCGGTCTGTGTGCACTAAGTGCTTTGAAAGCAGGCAAGGTAAACAAAGACTTAAGCACACACACATGCATGGGCACACACACTCACACTCACACACACACACACACACACACACACACAACAATGGCTTGTATCTGTAAAGATCAGATTTCCACCATGCTTGTTTTCTTAGGATAAGGCATGTGTGAACAAAGAAAATATTTTGCTTGCTCATAGCCATCTGTTGAGACCACAGGAACCCCGAAAATCGTAAATAGGTTTGTTTTGTTATGCAACAACTTTAATTGAGACAATATTCTAACCCTGGCCACTGACTGAGACGGCACATAAGTATTGATTTGAAAGTTAAATGTTTGAACTGTGAATCCCACCAGGTGCCTTCGCTTGAAAATGAAATTAAAAGCAAATAGCACGGCCTTTTTCTAAATACCCACACAATCCCAGCAAACCCTATTTATCTGTACAGTATTGTTATAATCGGCTTTACTCTAATTATTGAATGCTTAAGAACAATCTAATCTCTATTGGCAGGCCAGGCAATGAAAACAAAAGTCGAACCAAACAAAAAAGTGACTGTCCTGCGCTGCAAAACTATGAGAGTGTGGACAGAAAAGCACAAAGCAACATGCTGACATGTGAAAACAGATCGGAGGCTGTCACAAAACTGAGGCATAAAAAAAACAAATCCCATCTGTAACCGTGCCGAGCTACACCTGATGGCACAAGACTCACACTTTCGCCGCAGCGTTTCCCCCGAGCCCACTTGCATCCCCACAAAAATATGGAATAAAAGAAAACAATCGGGCGATTGTTCCCGCATCAATGCATGGCACCATGTGCACGGTCAAAACCATGCAAACAGTCATTTGTTTGGGGTAACTGGCACAGAAACAGGACGGGGGAAACAATGGCTAAATGTCTTTGTTACTGAATCACAAAAGCTGATAGTTGGTTATTTGCATTCACGAGATCACACTCAGCGCTCGCTGCTAAACGGTGAAACCCACGTCGTTATAAAGGACATTGTTATAAAAGGCAGCGGCCCTGTGAGTGTGTGTTTGAGAGCAGGAGATACTGCAGCATTCCTTTGTCCATTAAAGGACTTTTATGGGCTTTGCTACTCTCACTGCAGCCATGCCTATTGGCTCAAAATTATACTTATTTTTCTGCCCCCTGAGGACTGCTTTTAAAACCGCTGCTTTCAATCATAAAGAAACAACAACAAAAGAGCCTGTCAGGGTAATGCTTCCTGACAACCCCAGATAGACAAAAAAAAAAGACAAAAACAACACCCTAAACACTCGAATGCCAAATGAAAACCCCCTTAAAGGTGACAAAGCTTCCAGAAAATGTGCATTTCTGAAGGAGAGAGAGAAATTAATGTAAAGATAAATGCAGAAAAAAAGCTTTAAAATGTGCAGGATTTTGTATAAGAGAGAAAATATCAAATGCAAAACGAACAAAAAGGCGAAAAAATAGAAAAGTTATGCTATCGATTCCACTTTGGGACACTACAATGGCCTAATAATGTCTTAGCAAATAATCACATTGCATTCAGAAAGGCAAATTAAAGTGTCCTTTTCTTACTTGGCTGTAAAATTGCGGATCAATTAGCTCTATCATCTTGTATTTCTATCACACCAGACAAAAGGAACCAAACACAGACAAGATAAAAGCCTTCAGTGTGCCGAGAAATCAAAACTCACTTAAGATGTCAATAGTGTCACGGTGGAAAAAAGGCGACCGCATTGGAAAAACAGATCCAGATCGATGCCTCACCAATCAGTTAATTTCATTAAGACATATAATGCCATTTAGTGATGGCTCGGCAAATTGTGTGCGAACAAAAGCAAAGGTCAGAAATGTTTTGTTGAACCGCGGAGGAGTGAAGTGTGAAGAGCCGTTTGCACTCGAGTGGCTGTCCGAAACGATTTATAACCACCTCTGATGAAAGAAACCGAGCGAAAATACTAAATTCATTAAAGTTTATTTTACTTTGACATGTTCACACTGTTTAAAAGTACCGGCCCCTCGTTTGGCTAACGCCCGCGTGTTGATCCAGTTCTGGTTATTTTCCATCCATCACCTGGTCCTCTCTGGATCTATTTATGTCCAGAAGGAATGCATCACAACTTACGATTTCTTTAAGCAGCTGCGAGTGGAAATTGCTTTTTGGGGAGACTTTTATGACCCCATTCAAAGGCTGACATCTCAAACACAGGAAGGAAGGAACTCAGAAGGGCCATACAGTATCAAGAGGTTCGTTTAAAACACCCACTGCCTTTCTTAAAAGGCAAAAAAAAGGAGAGGAGAAAAAGCAAAATTTCAAATTTTCTATGATAGAAAGGATATTTTTCCCTCAACTTGACAGCAAAGTGTTCAAAAAAGGTGCAACATTATCCATTATCCAACCAAAAAATCATGTAAAATAAAGAAATATCCAGCATTTTACACTATAAAACAGCTCAAACTCCCCCTTTGGGCAAAAGCTTTAAGGATGTTGTATCCTATAGAAAGAAGCACTTAACCCAGCCATGATGTGGCACAGGAGAGGGGGGGGAAAGTGGACTCTCCTCCTCAAGGGTGCTCAGGATTAAGGCCTGGAAGTCTGCGAGATAATAGATCAAAGAGATACACCGGAGAGCACTTCTTGCTTTTCCCACATAACGCCCATTTTCATACATAATGGAATTTCATGAAGATGAAGGCGACAGAATTCGATCCTGGAAAATTACACATTGTTCGCCGGTGACACCGCGGATCGTTGGTGTGATTATAATATAAAAGTGGGCTTGAGTTCAGTTCCAACTTATCCCGGCGAAAATCAGAACAAGGTGCTCTTTATGGATGGATTAGGGTTTTTTTCCACTATTTACATCGTGTTCCTGAAGTTGTGGATTTGTTGGTTATTAATTTGTGAGAGGCAGAACAAACAAAATGATACACAGCAAACATTCGTCATTCAGCTCAGTGATGAAAGAAGCTTGCAGATGTGTTACATCATAAAAGCTGTAATGTTACAACTTATTAACACTAAATTACAAGTGAAACCTCTGTAGGTTTCCTACAAAGTTTGATAATATATTACATTACTCTGTGCACTGGTAAAAGTATTTTACTTCCATTGTTTTAAAAGCTGAAATACAGAAAAGTGATGCATTTTTCTCAACTTATACTGTTATTGTTGTTCTCCTATAGCCTTTACTGACTTAATTGTTATATTAGCATATTAATACAATTGGAATATGTAAAGATTTGGTCAAAAACAATGTGGTATTTGATTTTTTTCCATATTGCCCAGCCTAGTTGCAACATCTGAAATCTGCTTTTGACCAAAAAATAGTTGCTTTGTAGGAGATATAGATTTATATAATGTTGTATCATGTATTGCCATTCAGCCTGAAAATACCAAGAAAAGATTTTTGTTCCATAAGAACCAGCCTGGAAAATATTCTTATTCACTTTCTTACAAAGAGTTAGATGTTAATTTGCTGAGTCACTCTACAAAGCTAGGTTCAACAGTTAGCTTAGCTTCCCATTAAACTACAAAACAGGGTAAGCAACTAGCAAAAAAACAGCCTGCAGATAACAAAATCAGTCTTATAGTTCACTTGAGCTTCAATATTAACAACATTACATCTTGTTTGTTTAAAACTCATGTATAAAAATGTCAAATTGCAGTTTTACTACTACTTCTTACCTTTGGACAGAATCATGCTAACCGCTTTGCTCCCTCTCCGGATTCAAAGATCTGCTAAGCTAGCTGGGCTACCACCGTAGCTTGATGTTAAACAGATGGATATGAGAGGATGTGAAACAGTTTTTCTCAAAATAAATATTTTTCTTTGATAAGTCAAGTAACCAGCAGCAATGGTTTCCAAATAAATGTAGCAAACAAAAATATTCTGGCATTGCTTTTCCTAAAATATGGTGAAGTAGAAGTGTCACTAACGTTAGCATGAAGTATGCTAGCATTCTCAACCCATGAAAAGTATTTTTTGATTGAAGTTCATACAGTTGGCCTACCTGAATAAATAGTTACATTTAACCTATGATGGACAAGATCAAAACCATAAATATCTACAACTAATATGTCTAACGTATGTATGTATGAGGTTTATGTATCTTGTGAACATGCAGAATAAAATGAAGGATTGAAATGGTTTGTTGTGAGTACCGATTCCTGTTCCAACAGAGGACAGTGCCCCTTTCAAATCAAACCCCCAACTCTCAGGAGAAACTTCAGTCATCCATCAAATGTCTTTGTCTGAGATTTTGTGGCCATGCTAAGCCAGAAAATGCACGAGTCCTCTTCAGTAGAGCCCATTAGCACTGAGGGACAAGAAAGAAATCAATGGTCAACTGTTGGTAGGAGACTCCTCCTGAGGTGCAGCCTTCACTCTGTGCAAACGCTAAGTGCTGAGTGTAAAAAATGGTCACAATAATAGAGAGCCACAAGCAAAACAGGCACTTTATTGAAAAATCTATTGGGAGAGCAACTTGGCTTTTAGAAAGTAAGACCTTGATATGCAGTCTAATGTTTTCTACGATTGACAGCTACTTCCTAGATGCATTTGACCAAAAAAAAAGTACACATACAGAATGTTAAGAATCAATACTGTAAGACTGCAGTTCTCCAATATTTCAGAGTTAAGTTCCTCCACTCTTATAACTCTGCTGCCACCTACTGGACAAATTGGAGAAGTCCATGGCACAAAGACATTCACTCAATTTCAAGTATCCTTTCCTTTACAACTTTGTTGTGTTTTATTTAGACTTTTTGTCTAAAATGCTGCCTGATAACAAAATTAATTAATTTATTCAATTAATGGATTTAAAATAAAGTTTGTTTTAATTGTTTATTCCTTCAAATCCCTGACATTTGAAAACAGAGTACCTGTACCTGTGTGGGAAATTATGCCAAAACAATGAACGTACACATTCAAAAGTTATTCAATGTTAAACATCAAAAAAACTGAAACTATTGTCCTAGAGAAATTAATTATTCTAAGGTCTGAAAACAAACATGTCTCCAGCGTCAAAGTATTTTTACTTCAGTGGTTTTAAAATTGTTAGAAACAAACACAATTACTGTAAATAGCAAGCACTTTTTTTATGCCTATGAGAGTTTATTGTCAAAGAAATAGCTTATGATGCAGTTTAAGTCTTTCCATTTTCAGAAAAACACACTGAGCTCCCGCTCATTGTGGGATGCCTTCCAGTGTGTGTGGATCTGCGTAGAGCGTGTGAGGAGAAAGCTGCTCTATCGAGCTCTGCTGAGGCTGAGTCGACACTATGAGTGGAACGCTGTGGATGACCACGTTCTGGCCACCCAGGCTGATGTTTGGCACCAGTAATGCACTTTCCTCGCACGGTGAGGTGCTCTCCTCGCCCGTTACTGTCCCCACCGGCTTAGACATGTCCTCCGAGGGACCACACACCATGTCGGCTGGAGCTGCCGTGGTCACCATGGTGGTGTTCCCTTCTGTCACCACCGTAACCTCAGTGCCGCCCTCCTGGATCAAGGCGTTGAGGCCCTCCAGTTCAGAGCAGGTTGTGATGAAAGTCTGCGAGCTGCCGCTGGAGTCCTGAGCGGTTATGGCCGTCTGCAGCAGCGCCTGGTGGAGCGGGTTGTTGGTGTCGTCGGGGCCGAGTTGCGTCAGCAGGACCGTCTGGGGTTCGAGGGTTGCTTCTGCAGTCTGGGAGGAAACGAGGGGTTGCATAGGACCGAGCAGGTTGACCTGCTGGATCATGGAGTTGACTACCATGTCCTGGTTTTCTGGACTCAGCAAGACCATGTTGGTCTTATTCTGATTCTCCACACTCGCTGGAATGAGAGGGTTCTCCTGGCCCAGGGGGTGAGATACGAAGATTTTGAGCTGTGCGTTGCTGTAAGGAGCCACTGGGTCTGACGGGATGGGCACCTCAAGCTGCTCGTTGCTCTGTGATGTTACAGGAACCAAGCTGACTGCATCCGCCGGGGTGGAGAGCTGGAGCTGCACCACATTCTGAGTTTCTCTGTGCTGCTTCTTGTGGCTGCGAAGGGAGTCTTCCCTCACGAAGCAAGCATCGCACGAGTCACAGCAGAAAGCTCGAGCCGCATCCAGTTTGGCTCGATATCTGGAGCCGACAGGCTTTGGTGCTTCGCCTCCTCCGCTTTTCCCTCCACCTCTGCCGCCTTTGACACCACTGCCCTTCTCTGGCTTATCCGCATGGCACTTCTTTTTGTGGATGACCAGGTTGCTGCGCTGTTTGGAGGCAAAGCTGCAGAAGTCACATTTGAACGGACGCTCCTCTGAATGGATCCTCTCGTGGACTTTGAGCGCCCCCTTACTGGAGCAGGAGTAAGTGCACTTGGAACACTGGATGGGCTGAGTCGGCTGGTGTTCCCGCAAGTGTTGCCGCAGAGCAGTCTTGTTGGCGCACTGGAAATCGCAGTGCACGCAGTGGAAGGAGTTCTCGGTGCCATGTTTGATCTGAATGTGAGATTTCAGGTTGCCTTTCATGGCGCAGCGGTACTCACAAAAGTCACATTTGTAGGGCTTTTCGCCGGAGTGAATCCGGATGTGCCTCTTCAGGTCTGAGTTGATTTTAAACTTTGCATCACACTGTTGGCACTGGAAAGGTGCATCCCCTTTGAAAATGTCAAGACAAAAGCACAAAACTGTTAATATACAGCCTGCAGAACCTTCATCCTACAGCTGCTGACAGTTCTGGATTTTGGACTTCCCACCTGTGTGCGAGCGGAGGTGCACGGTGAGTTGGCTGGAGTTGCGGCTGGCATACGGACAGATCTGGCACTTGAAAGGTCGCTCATCGTAGTGGATACGCAGATGTTTCTTCAGACTGCTGCTGTCTGCTGCTGCATAGGGACAGTGTTTACACTTGTGCGGCTTCTCGCCCGTGTGCGAGCGGCTGTGCATGTTGAGTTTGTCCCGTCGGCTGAAGCGCTTATGGCAAAGCTCACATTCAAACGGCTTCTCACCTGGGTGGTCGATGGGAAAACAACTTCTTTTAATCTCTCATTCAGAAGTGCTTCAGCAAAGTACAATTAAAAATTGAAAATGTTGACATACCGGTGTGAGTTTTGAGATGTCGCTCCATGTCTTTTTGGCCATACTGTGTCTTAAAAGTGCAACCTGCAGATCAGCAGAAATAGTTATTTAACAATATGTGTGTGTGTGTGTAGCCTGCGTACTTATGGAAAGTTAATCTAACAGTGTCCTAAAATAAATAAAAGTTAATAACATGGGACTCGATTGGCAGGAAGCGACGGAAAAGGAGGAATGTGTTACAGTCATAAACGGCGAGAGGCACCGACCAGAGAAACAGCAGGTGTGTCTCTTTGAAGTCAGGGCGGGTTTTAATTTTTTGGAAGGTGTTTTCTGTGCTTTGGTCAGGATCTTTTTGACACCTCTCATGACGCAGGTCTGGTAGGTTTCCTCGAAAACAAACTCAGTGCTGGAATCTGTGCAGGACAAGAACGTGATTTGTTTACAGTGCAGGAGACGGACGGGTTACAAAGCTGAATTTCATGCAAATTGTTGACAACAATGCCAGAGATGTGGCATCTTACCTGTGACAGAGGCTGATGCGGTTGTGGCTGATGTGTCAGAGGTGGGCAGGGAGCATCCATTTTGCTTGTGGGCAAGAAAGACCTCGAAATTATTATACTGCTGCTTGCAGAAGCCGCAGATGTGGATATCTGGACTAACCTCCACCACAACAGAGTGTCCTGCAACGACTTCCGAAGGCAGAA
>JAQNCA010000002.1:23490425-23513255 GCA_029783725.1 Acanthurus tractus | reverse complement strand
CCCCCCCCCCCCCCCCCCCCCCCCCCCGCTGTATTGTTGACAGTGAGTTGATGATTGCACGTTTAACTCTTTGTTGTTGTTTACCAACAGCAGAAACCACTAGAAGAAACAAAAGATTTAGCTTGCAATTTTTTTTTGTTTTGTTTTGTTTTGTTTTGCATCCACTTATATATAAAAATAAAAAGAAATCAGATGTTTTGCTGCAGTTTTCGCTGCGGACGTCAAACCGGGAACCACTTAAAGATGATGCATTTCGAATGCATTGATGCTCATCTGATTACATACCCGTGCAGGCGCCGTGCAAAGTCCTTTAGCCGTGCGTCTGCAGCCTGAAGCCGACGCTCTCTCTCCTTGCTAGCTCAGGCTGGCAAACTGGGCAAGTCTGTGCTCGGCGCCTGAAGCGCTGAAGCGAGAACAAGGGGCTTCTTTCCCATGAACTGGAGCCAAGTGCCAGCACTTAAGGTGAAGGGCCGAGGCGCTGGAGAAGTAATTTAATCTGAGGCTCTGCCCAATTCCCTGGGCGGCCGAGTTTAAGAAAGGTCACGCAGAGAAACAGGCACTGGTGACCCCTTCCCAATTACGGGCGCTACAGCAGAACATATCACAGCACCGTCCAAAGTGACAGTCATTTAGCAGCAACTCATCTGAGGGGAGGAAGTGGGAGATGGATGATAAGGAAATAAAAAATGATTTGCCAGGACCTGTTAGCCACTTCTCTACACAGGCCCTGCTGCTCCCCCAGCTCCTCCCTGTCTTATTCACACACACTCATACACTCCCCCCTCTCTCTCTCCCCTCTCTCTTCCCACCCCCTGCCACCCCTGCTGCCCATCTCCCTCCTGCTCCACAGACACGTGACGACTCCGCATGATTATTGGCGCAATCACTCATGTAACAGCCTGCCCAGCTTTCCGTGGGGGCTCCAGTATTTGTCACTGTCACTTCCCCAAGTGCTCCGCCATTGTCTTGGAAATTGTATGTGTAAGGCAAGAGATGCCTGTGACCCACTTCGACAAGGGAGCCAGCGATGTGAGGGCGCTCATCACACAAAAAAACAGCAGTTTGATGTGTCCTATTATGTGTCCCAGCAAGAGCCATAAATAATTGTGACAAGTTTTTTGTTGCGCGTGAAAGTCCTTGACTCTGCCTCCTGTTCCAGCACCTCCTCTCTCGTATGGAGACGCTGCCAAGCACCCCCGATGATAGATGGCACGGTGCAGCAAATGACAACGGGATAGATTTTTAGTTTGTGCTTTGGAAGGGATCAGTAATGGTGCTTTGCTGTACAAAGCAATAAAAGAGAAGGACAAGAGACAGAGGGGGGAGAATAAGGGAAAACAACACAAGACACAAAAAAAAAAAAGAAAGAAAGAAAGAGAAAGATCCATCGATGCCGGAGAGGGAAGAATGATGGTCGGTGACGCATGATTTTTTTTTTGGGCCGTTTGAGCACTTAGATATATGAAATCAGGGTTTGTCAAAATGGAATTGTGGCGTTGGGTTTTTTTTTTTTTTTTTTTGACCACTCGCAGCAAAAACACACAAACATAAAAAATGCATGAAATCCTCCTCATGGTTTTTATGACGTCCACCACGACTGGAAAGAAATAGTCTTTTCTTCTCACAATAAAACAACAAATTGACACACACACACACACACACCGGTAACAACTGCATTGCTTTGTGTTGTTTGTCTTTTTTTTCGCCTCGCACAAACAGAAGCAGTTCAACTCTTTATCCCAACACGTCGTTTCTGCTTCCCCTTCCTCCCCAAAGCTGTGATTTCGGACGACTTAGCAAAGAAAAAAAAAAATTTTTTTCTGTGAAAAATCGACGTGGACGTTAGATGAAGTACCACCTGCAGGTCCCCGGTGCCAGGCGGGCAGGATACTGGTAGACAGTATGATCAGTCATGGTAATGAGAGCAAGGCTGACATACACGCTTTGAATTATACGACTTTGAGGTTTCGGCACCCTCGAACCAGGCCCCAGCCATTAGTTCAACCACTCTCTCCTTATCTCAGAGTCAAGCTGTGAAGTTTTAACGGCGCCATCATTCCCCTCCTTCTTCTTCTTCCCCTCTCTGAATCGTCCCACCTCTGAGTTTGTGCAGAGTAGGAACGCTAACAGAGGTAAATTAAGGTTGTGTACTTTAAAATAATAAGGTCTCCTGTTAAAAAAAGGGGGCTATATAGCTCAAATAAACAAGCCAAAGTTTATTTTATGAATTATATGAATTGATTGGTTAATAATCAGAAGTTCAAGGGGAACAACAGCATTTAAGGGTGTTTGTTCTCACGTTTGACTTCTTTAGTCGACGGCAGACGCTTTTGCTAATTGTATTCCACTTCCTCTTTCACAAGTTTTAATTTATCTCTTAAGACCACTGCGGCAGTGATGATCATTCATGTCGCCGCATCCGATAGTTAAGAAGTGGGCTTCCGTAAAAATCCATCATGTACATCAATGCACATTACTGAGGTAATTAAACAGGAGGTAATACCGCCAGATATCGTAAAATATCAAGGGGTGATCATACGCCCCTTAACACTGTACAGCCTCAGCACATGCAGATGATGCAGTAGATAAGGGATCAGCTGCAAAAAGACCAGCACACAAATGGAAATGTAATTTGTCTATTTTAGGGTATCTTGTACCTTACCCTATGAAAAATACTAATTTTCTGAAATGTACTGATTGCAGCTAGCTGAGAAAGTGGCATTAAAATAATTACTTGTGAGCCCTCTCAGAGTTTGTACATTTAGCACTGTACCACCATTAGGAATAATCTGTCCAATTAAAGGTTGTGTAATTAATTAAGTGCACATTCTGTGAAGAGGAGAGGGGAGAAAATTTATCAACCTGCTGAAATATGACCTATCTTGTCTAAAAGACTAATATGTTTAAACAAAAGATGAAAATTGATGACAACATTATTTGTAACAAAATGCTCACTGTGCAACTATGATGCATCTGTACTTGGATACGGCTTCGTAGCATTGTCCTCACAAAAGCTGTGATGTATTACCCCCGGCTGCCTGGCAATAACTTTCAATGAAGGGCGCTTTGCCTATCTAGTGAAACAGTCTGTTACTTTATCCCACTTCACATCTCAGGCCTTCACTGTAAGCATCATCTGGTGGATTAAGATGTGCTTTTGTGTGTGGGATTATAAGCTCGAATACTGTTATGGCCTTCGTGGAAAGATATAAAAGTGGCATATGATGTTGTGAGAAACTGAGGCAGCGTTGGCACCGAGGGGACATCCTGATACCGCCACCCAAAAGTGTAGCAGAGCAGAAAACATCTTGCTGCGCAAAACCTGTCGGGTCATTTCTGTTATAGCAAGGAAATCTGAGCCAATGTCCTGTGTGAGTGTGTGCATATGTGTGTGTGTATGTGTGTGTGCATTTGACAGAGTGTGCAAGATGCCAACGGTTCGTACAGATACAGTTTGTTGCCAACTCTACATATGGCCCAGATCAACACTTCAGGAAACAGGTGTCATAGCCCAGCATTTAGTGAAGCACAAGTACAAACACATTTCTGATGCCACCATAAGCAAGACATGTACACACATTTGATTTAGATCCTCCTTCACTCAGAAACTGTGTTTTTCTTACATTCATGCCCCCTAAACGGCCATATTGACTTGTATCTAAGAGGAGTTTGTCACTGGGGAGGTGTTTTTACATTCTTGTGCTGAAGGGGGCGCTGTATGTGCACCTCCTTAAAAGCCACCAGCAAGCTAGGTGTTGTATATTACAAATTCAGAAGCAAAGAAAACTGAAACTTCCAGCACAGAACAGACATACCTGTATAAAAGGTGAAAGTTGGCGCTAGCACAAATGCTAACGCTTTGTCTGCCACTGCCAGTTACAAGCTAACAAGCAACATAAATAAGAGAAGCTAACTACACTTAGCATTCTTGTACATCATAACAGACTCCAAATCTGAGTCCCATACATGCTGGAACTTAAATATTAGTTTCAAACATGGAGCCAAAGGCTAAATTTCCTCTAGCTAGCCATCCTACAGGTAAACATAATGCATGCAGTAGGGGTGGGCAAAGTGAAATGACTATGATTAGTATATCCAGAATTTTTCGATGAGGGATTAAGTAGATGTGCTTCCAGACACTTTTTAGAGCTTTTTAATGGAGAAAAAGCTAAAATATAATCATTTTAGGGTATTTTTTGCAAACTTTAAAGTGTGTCCATAGAGGGGCTAGCTACAGGAAATAATAAAAGTCCTTGCTTTGCATTTTTACACAGTGTTCATTAAATAGCAGATGACCCAAATTTATGAAGTAAAAGTGCTCATGCAAAGAAAATAACAGCTATAAACAAATTTTCTGTCAGAATCTTTGCCTCCAGGTGATAAAACTGCAGCAGCTGTTACTATCAGATTCTAATAGTTAAATTCATGCTTCTAATAATGATGATTTTTGAACCTGTAACCAATTAATGAAAGTTTGTCACAGAACTGAACTGAAAAAAGAGGCTTCAGATCCTCTGCTGAAGCTCTGGGATCTGTAAAGAACACAGAGGGAAGAAAAAGAGCACATTATGGGCACATTTTCTGTTGCGTAGGTGATTTCACAAAGGCAGGTTATAGTTTGAGCTCTATGAGCCCCGTGGCCCCAGTGTGCCGGGCGGCGGAGCGCCGTGTACCGCCGCCACTTCCCAAACGGCCATCCAGCTGACAGCTGCAGCCAAGGTAGAGAGGAAGAGAGGCTTAGAGGAGAGGGAGACATAAATCCTATGTCCTATATAAAAAGAAATACTATCTGTGTCAAGGAAAGGTGGGATGCCTTAAAATGAATGATAACAGACTCATTAAAAATAACGGCCACCTAAATGATAAATAGCTCGCCTCCTGAAAAGAGCTCAGGACAAAGGCTTTAACAAATTAAGTCTGCAGTCCTCTTCCTGAAGGTGTTACTGCCCCTCTTCTCTTTCACCAAAATACCAACCAGCTGCAAGACTGCGAGCGGTTCACTGTGGTCGTCACACTCCCTCATGGACGACTTAAACCTTTATTAAAATGTCTGTTCTACCTCCCGTCTCATGTTGTTGTGCTCTAATTCCGCAAAACTGAATTTTTTAAATATGTGGTTGCAGCGAAACACGCTTTATGAAAGTTATTCATGTGTGAAATAAATAACTATAAACCAGTTAATTTATTCCACATCAGCTGGCATTTGCAAAGCCTAACAAGGATGCTGCCAGGTTTGGCACTACAAACAGACCACTATTAAACATGTAAACCTGGCACCGGGCTTTAAAACCAGTGTCTGAGACAGATCTCGCATTCCTAATGATGACAGTAAATTAAGCTGAACTATCTCCACACTTTCAACACTGTACACATCTTTTTTTTTTTTTCGGACTGTAAAAACTCAGCCAGCGTTCATCGAGTATAAACATTTACATCTGTGTGACATAAACAGATTCCACCGCTGTAAATAGTGCAGAGCAGAGACAGAGCTCCGGGCCTGTCAGAGGGAATGAAAGTGAGGAATGGATGACTCGTGCGAGTCGCTGACTTTCTGAACTGATGGACGTCGGCTCCGGAGCAGGGCTTGATGGGGGCAGACGTGTCCGTGAGTGCACCCTCTCCCCTGTCTCCTCTGTAAACACTGACATTCCACACGCATGAGGACGTTATTTAGCAAAAAAGCTTCGTCAAGAATTCAAAGACCCGCAGTGACAAGAGTTATGTGGCTCAGCCGGAATGGTGTGGTTTTTTCGGGCCACTTCACGGACCGCGAGGACTCCTGTTTAGAAAAGAGATGCATGTAGTTTAGGGGGTGGGGGGTTGGTAACATGGACAGCTGTGAAGTGGGCTCCGAGCTCGGGTTGTTGGGTGTTGCATGGTTTTTTCAGGGGAACGCGGTGGTGACAACTTCTTAAGTTCACAGTATTGCTTTCGGCAAGGCTCCAAATACTCGAGATGACAGCTCAGTTCCTGGCATTTTATTTCCAGTCTCAGCTCGAGCGGTGCCCAGTTCAGCTGAGCTCTCATGTCTGTATGTACGAACCTGCTCTGAGGACGGATACAGGAAGCAGGGCTTTGATCCAGCTGACAGCACGTCCCCATACTGTACCTGGTCTGCTAAAAACAAAACCCACACATACTCATTTAACACTGTTAGCGTCAGCACAATTCAGATATTAATTTTAAACAAAAGAACATGATGCTGTTTTTTCTAGCTCGGTCAATTTGCGGCGGTCCTTTAACTCATCACTTATACCTGAAAACAAAGGTGACGTGTCCTTCAGGGACTGACCCAGTCTGGGATCAGACAAAGGTGTGGGCTTGGGGACTTTCCTCAAAAGCAAACAAACAAAATCCAGTTGAAGTAGGTCATCACCTGTGAGCTCTGAACAAATGTCAGGTGTACAGGATACATACATACAGTACATGCATGTATTTGAAGTAAAAACACGAGTCTGAGTTGTACTTTCTGAATGCCACAGGGCTTTTCTGCCGCTTCCTAAATGTATAATCCGAAACGTCTGCTGCTTGATGTCTTTCTATGAAAACAATAAAGACACTTAAACTAGTTTGGAGACATCAGATTTCTTCGTTAAACAGCCTCCATTGCAGATAAAAATCTCTGTTACTGACTCGGGGAGAAATGTTCACGATGAGGTAATGTATTAAAGTTTGATTCACACTACTTTTAGTGGCGTTTGCAGACTTTGTTCCTCACTTTCTGACTGATGTCACCCCGAATGCACAGTCACCTTGAGTTAAATTAAGGTTTTCTCCGAGTTTGAACGCTGTTGGGAACATTTAGGATAATGTAAGTACACAAAACAGCAAAATATACAACGTAGACATAGTCGTTTGTAGACATTTTAATGAGGGACACGCTGTAAGTTTAAGTGCTTTTAAATGTGGCTTCCTTCACGTAGGTTCTGCCATCTTCGGTAAATTGCTGCAGTGTTCGTTCAGTGTGACTGGAAGTGTCACCTCTAAATGGACATTGTAAGGGGTTTTTATCCAAATCAGATATTACGGACAGTACCCGCGTTGCGTTTAAATGTGCTTGCGTTGCGAACACACAATGACCCCGTAATCTCCGCAATGATTTTCAAACAAAAAAGTCGTTTGAAGAAAACGGCAGTTTGAGCGAAGTTGTGGACGAAGAGTTGCAAGGGAGGATGATGGGAGCTTCGAGGCAATTGAAGCACTTGTACAGCTTGATTATACATAGCAACGCTGTGATAAGGCTTCATTGAAATTTACAACAAGCAATCTCTACCATATGGACTCACCAAATGGAGATCACAGACTGGCAAACGCAATCAGCTTTTTAATTAACAGAATTAACAGCGCGATGTTAAACCATAATGACAGCAATAAAAACAGTTGATGTGACAATCAAAGTGCACCAAAAACATTCATAACCATTATTTTCATTAGTGTGAGAGAAGACAATGGCGGTGAGTGGGGTTATATTAGAGAGGGATCTCGCCCCCCCCCCTGTAATCACACTTGAATTAGCTGCAGATACCGGATTGCTGTAAAACACGGGGGTCAAAAAGGAAAACGCTCGTTCGGGTTTATCTTGGACACTTCGTTTGATGCGGGCCCATTCTCTGAAGCAGTCAGTGTTGTCAGAGGCAATAAACATCCTGCTTTTTTTGAAAACGTTTCTGAATGAGAGACGAGGCTCAAATCAAAGTTGGCCGATCTACAGAGATTCATCTTCCAAAGTGCCGCAGCGGCGTTTGCAAACCAGGAGATCTGATCAGCAGCTGAAAGACTTTGGCAGAAAATAGCTGTTTATTGACCATAAAACATGTGCGTGTGTACACATAAAAAGCACAAACACACGCCCACGCGCTTACACACTCACACACACACAAACACACACACATGAACACACAAACACCTACACATGGAGAGATAAACCGCGGCACCACAGCTAGGGCCATACCCCCGGCAACAGCACACAAAAGAAAGTCAAATTATTAGAAATAATGAAAAGCCATCAATAAGAATTCTGCAGAGACTCATTTCATTCTGTTTTCAACAGCGCTTTTCAGCCCATTATTTTCTGTAAATGTTAACATCGCCAAGCCTGCCTATTGATTCTATTATTTTTGACCTTGCATTAGTGTCGGCTAATCTCGCATGCTATAAAATTTCATTTCATAGTGAAAAATACTCCAAGGCCCTAAGGGTGAGTTATACACAGGTTGCGGCACCCCTGGGATTCATAAGTGCACATGCGGGTAAACAAACCGTACATTTAATGTTTCTTAGATGAGTGAGCAGCGCTGGGGGTTTCATTTCTTCCCAAACCTTCAGGATTTTTCCCTTTTTCTCCTCTGTGAGGTGGCTCAAAGTGAGGGGGTTTGGTGGAGAGGCTCATTCACAGATGAATGCGAGCGTCTTCCACAACGATATTGTATTTTCACAGCCATATAGAGGCCTGAGAGGAGTGCTGATCCCGTGAAGCCAAATGCCTTTTTTTTTTCTCTCCTTTTTCTTACAATGCATGTATGAGGCATCGCTGAAGATTGTTGCATATTTCAGATTGCATTCAAGAATGACCGAAACTTGACCTGGATGGGAGGAAAATAAAGCAGCACCTGAACTATACAAGCTCTTATTCAGCTGATGCTCAGCAGTTATCAAGAGATTTTCGAGAAATCACTAAATGTCTGATGACATCTTTTACCTCGATAGAGAGCCTGTAAGAAAACATGCTAGCATCACTTTTTGGACGTACAGATACCCGCGTTGGTGTATTAAAAAGTAATATTAAAATGTAAACAAGCATTGTTTCAAAACTGATAAATGTGTTCAAACTCAAAGACAACACATCATCATGTAGGCAGTAAATTATGAAGCTTTTATAGGGCTGAGATAAGTAAAGAAAATAGGAAAAGCATTTTTTTAGTGTCTATCACGCCTGAAAATAAATCAGTTTCAGGGCAAGGTCACTTTAGCCTTTGATAAATACGAATTTATTGAGGCATTGCAGCCAAAACAGGGCAACAGGGCCAAAAACAATAGTGCAATAACACGATACGGGGAAATATTAGTGTTTCATCGCAAAATAAACTGAAACTTTACATGTAACAGGGAAATTAAAACAAGGGTGAAAAGAACGCCGAGTTTACAAGATCCATCAGGAGTCGTTTATATGATTAATAATTGTTTTTTAAGGTAGAAGAGTATGAGTTGTAGAGCTTTTACTACAAACACACACAGTCCAGTTCTTTAAGTGATAATACAGAAAGTTTGAAGTTATTTCTGCAGTATTTCTGTTTCCTGTAATTAGAAAAGTGCAAGTCAGCACTGTCTTAAGAGATGGACAACACCGACCTCCATTCAGTGTTGTCCGTTTCTACGGAGAAAAGATCCGTACACGACTACGGGACTTAATGTGTGGATGTAGGAAGGGACTGTGATATAAAAGACGTGTTTAATTTTTTACCTTTGATCGTGAGCTTATCAACAAGTTTAACCCCGTAAAACCATCCAGCACACCATGTTTGTAAAAACTGTGTAAAAACAAGCACACAAAGGGCAACTTACTGCTTACTACCATTAAAAACGGAGCACAATTAGCCGATAATTAGCCAAATCAGCCACCAACAGTAATCAATACAAAAACACACGATTGGACTGTAAACCATTAATTGATCAAATAACTAACTGCAGTCGGGCCGCCTCATCATACTTAAGTTGTTACCTCATGTTTTACGTCATTTGTTAACACAACATTACACAACAAACGAATATTATGCCAATCTTAGTTTAAGAAAACATATTTAAAAGTTCTTGTGTCTGCAAAATATTTTACTCAAGAAACACAAGATAAAAAATCTTCTATCTCAATTCAGCATCAATTATAACACACACAGATGTTCACAGCCAATGTTGAAATCACCACGTAGATTCCGTGGTCACAAAAACTAAAAGCACTGAATCACTGAGTGTAATAAACTGGAGGAAACACGACAAATTCAGCTCTTGATTTGGCCCAGAAGCCTCGACAGTTTGCAGCGTGTGACTCCGGTCTTCCTCTCCGTTGAGCAGAGAGTTGATAATGTCACCACCTCCAGCAGAGGCTGAAATTTCTTCTGTTCGCCTGAACTTTGATGCCGCCGCGGAGCCACGTTCAGTTCGTGCATAATGTCGAGCAGCAGCGTGACCCATGATTTGTGTGCATGTTGCAGTTTTGTGTTCAGATGTGCGAATCTTTAAAGGTCCTTTGGTTTGTTGAATTTTTTTACCAGACGACCGGGACTTTTCAGCATGTAGACGATATGTATGCTGCGGCAGTTTCTGAGGATTTTATACGGATCTTCTTAGGATTGTATGCAGTGTAAAAGGCCTAAAGTTCAGTTAGACATCCAGTATGTTGAGCTGTTTGCTTTTTGGTTTCCAAATGAACCAATCTGTCTCTCAGATTGCCAGAACTCTTGATCAATGGCGGCATTCAGCTCAGATTATTAAGAGATGGTTCGGTTTTGAGCTTCAGTGTTTAAGGAAGATGTTTTTAAACCTCCCTGCTAGAGAAAATGAAGTGACCTGTGAAGAAGAAGTGGTGGTAGCTGCTAGGTCAAAGAGATATATGCTGTTTGGTAAACCACCTTTTGCTACAAATATTTTGTTATTTTAGCAGCTTCAGACTGGAATTTCGTAAAAGTCCTGCAGCTTCTTCACAGTCTCAGGAATAGGCCACCTTAAATATTATGGATGAGCTAAAGGGTTTTAGATCGTACGGAGCCTCATTTATAAAGTGTTAAGTCTAGACTAATAAATGCTAAAAAACTGTTTAGAGATGTATTGAATAGTGGTTAGGAACGGATAAAATGTAAAAAATACGGTCCATGTTCGCACCATCATCAGCTAAATAAAGTAAAATTAGCAGTGTGGTTGCAGGTGGTGAACCAGATGCCCAGCGGCGTCTGTTAGCGGCGACATCGGGAACGTGTCGGCGTCTGTGTTTCTGAATGATTGAGAAACCAAACACACATTTCAATCTATCGGACCAATCACAGATCTAATCTGTCCTTTTATTTTCAAATCATTTGATAAGCAGGGCTGTGATTATCACCCACCTGCTTCATTGTTTTTTTTTCTATTCGTTTTTTTTTTTTTTTTCCACATTAGTCCACAGATGTGTGTTTATCTATTTTTAATGTTCCCCCCACCTTATCGCACTTTTCAATTCGGAACTTTTGACACGAACATGCCGCAGCACTTTGCCGCAACCTAAAAAAAAAAAAAATCAAAGAGTGAGAAAGAGAGCGGCAGCCGGGGAAGAAGGAGAGAGACCCGGTGATTTTCCGACTGTGCATGCCTGTGTTCTGGGTGTCACTTTGGTTAATAATCTCCTACCAATCCTTCAACTTGGGTGCACGTTCAGGACGCTTCAAACCATGAAAACAGCTGGCTTTGTGCAGAGCCCAACTGTCAGAGTCTCCTTTGCTGTCGATGATGGAAATATCAAACCAGTGAGCCGTGAGTGGACATCTCAATCTGAATCTCTTCAGCTCAGCTAAACCACAGCCGTCCTCCCACTGATAATTCATGCAACATACACTCACATTAGGGAACACACTGAACCGTCCCTTTAAAAGTCCTCTACTTCCTACAGATACACACTGGAAATAGGAAGTGCAGTAATTCTGTTAAATCTGAAATGAAATGGACTCTTGTCATCCAGGAAGTCTTTAACTTGGCTTTCACTTTGATATACCATCGTCCAATCAGCATCATTTCAGTCCATCCAGGTTCCAGCAAGAGCTCTTTACAAATATTGAACAATATAGTGGGTATAATGAAAAAGGCAAGAGTTCAGTGATATACATGAAAAGAAAGCATTTCCTCTCAAAGGACACAGTTCCAGAAATGATCTCCCATTCGGGAAAATGAGCAGTTTGACGTGGACACCGTCAAGTGAACGCAACATCGGTGCATTTCATCTGTTTCTAGATTATAATGCGGCTCTCAGTAGCTTTGCCAGCGCGCACTCACCCTCCCCGTTTATTTTAATCATCACAGCAAACCAAAAAAACGAGGAGGACGAGATACGTTGTTCCACGGGAAGCACAATCAACACACACGTCTAAACATTTCCGAGTGATTCGTCAAATAAAAACAAAGAATGCCTCACATCTATTTAGAGAGCTGGGATCTTTAGATTTATTAACAGTCAGATAGGGTGGAAATTAAAACATGGTAGTGGATTCGTTTTCCACAGAGAGCAGATTGTAGTGGATGTTCAAAGGAGAGACGGAAGGAATGCTTTGTTTGTTTTCCTCCAGCAGACCACCATTATGTGTTTTCAATATGATGTGAGTTGGAGATAGAATTATGAAGTCCCTGGGGCTCATCCAAGTTTAACAAAGCACCAAGGACACACAACCTTAAGCCCACACAGCGCTACAATGCTCCTCTCATGGAGAATGTAATAAATAAATGAGCAGATGAGTTTGGTTCTGACAAGTGAGGGACATGGCGCTCCCTGTGCATTTTTGATAGTGATCTAATTCATCTGGCAGGCGTGGATGTTGATTAAATCAGAATGTCAGCCACTTGACAAGACAAGACACAAGCCGGCGTGGAACCTGTTTGAACAGCGTGAGCCGTTGCGAGAGATTGGCCTGGGAGATTTGCAACGCCGCGTGTCCGCCGAACTCCACGCAACCGCCCCTGTTATCATCGCTTGCCTGCAACATGTCCGAGGAGACGAGACAGACAGGCAGACGGACAGATGGGGAGAGACACGAAGGGAAAGCCGCCGAGGCCCACCTCTTCTGTTCTGTCTCTCTCTCTCGGGGTGGTTGGGGGGGGGCGCGACAGCAGCCCTCTGACACCCGGGGTAAACAGAAGAGGTGTGATGGCACGACCGAGCTCCCCTTCACTCACTCGCGGCTGATACTTCCATCAAATCTCCTTGACAATCAGAGAGCTGGAGGCAAGACATACGTACGTGCTGAAATCACAGGCCCTGTAATTACGGGGAACAAAGCCTCTCCGAGCAGACTTTGCTATATAAAAGACCATCAATAGAAAATCAGAGCAAAGCATGGCCGGGGTTGGTCCGTCTGCGGCGGCACACAATGGGAGGATGATAAAGGGGGAGTTTCGGAGACAGAAATCGTTGAGGCAGGTTGCTATTTAACTGATGAGTGCCTCTCCAGCATCACTATATCTGTGGAAAACCATTGCTTTCCCCCCCCACCGCCACCAAAATCCAACACAATACCCCAAACCGTCTGCCAAAATATGACAACAGAATGATGTAAACACACTTTGGGAAATGATACACATTGTTTGATATACCTCACATTGCACCACACATTCAAGTGCCTCTTTTTTTTGTACGTCGTCTCATCAACTGGAGTCTATTTCACAAATTTCTTTCACTCTATTGACATTTCTCACCATGTTTTTTTTCTCTAGATGCTTTGAATTTACAAAAATAAAAAAAGAAAAACCCAAAGAAATAAATCCTTGAGCGACTCCACCACCTTCCCGCATGCACAGCTACAAGGAGGTCAGAGTTTCATGTAGAAAGTCACGCTACTAATCTCCTTTGTCACTCATAAAATTTACACAACATCTCCCTCATGGAGGCCTGTCAGTTTGCTGTTGCCTGTGTCTGTCAGAGAACACAGATAATTACTCTGAGGGATTGCAGAAAGCCTTGATTATTTATAGGGCTGAATGTCTGAAAAGGAGGGGAAAAAAAAACTATATGCAATTTTGAATAATTTCTTGTTAGTAATAATACAACAATATTATCCTTTTAAAGTATCTTAGTTTGTAGGAAAAATACAAAGACAGTGGTGATAAACCCTGGAGTCTTTTTTTCTTTTTTGACAGTCTGTAAGTTTTATTTAAATTAAGATTTCTTTCTGTAATAAGTCCAAGTGTCGGATGATTTTCTTTAGAACCTCAAAAGAGCAAATGACACTAAACAGTCAGATATATTCCAAACGTGTTACATCCTCTTTTACACTTAATTCAGACTACAAAATCCATGTGTAATCTGGTCTGTGTTGAGACGGAAACGACGATGGATGTCGGCCGACAGTCGATCATTTCATCCCACTTGGGTCAAAATATCCCCAAAACAGACTCAGATGTTGAGAATTATTTTGGTTTTTACAATATTTTTTAAAAGTTGGTTAGCAGGAGCACACAAAGCTCTTCTGTGCATGACTTTAAAGTGCAAAATCGACATGAACGATGGAACAGAGGAAAGTTTACAGTCACTTTTTCCATCTATATATAACTTTTCTGTATACGAAACAGTTCGTATCACACTCACCGTCATTGTTTGTTACGTATTGTTCGTCCCAAACACCTTCATCCTGTTGACAACTTGTTTCTCAACCACGAAACAGCTAGAATCTATGACTCTGCAAACAGCCTAATCTGACTCGGTGACCATTATAACACACACACACACACACACAGACACACACACAGATGTGGCGCAGATTGAACCTGGCGTACCTGTGCATGACAAACTGTCGCTGACTCGACATGCTGGACACACGTCATGCCCAGTGATCCCGGTCCAGATGAATGACGTGTGAATGTAACAGCTGCTGCTTCGTTGCTGTTTCTTTTTTTTTTTCCCTTCACCTTGTTGTTGTGACCTCACCTGCTGTTTGTGTGTAATTCTCTCCCATGATAACAGCATGAGAAACCCATGAATTATACTAAGCCTCGTTTGAGAGAAAACAGAACAACAAGCAGCTCTTCAAGAGGGAGTGATGAGCATGTTAAGGGGATTTTTGCTTTTTTATTCGCCTCACCTTCAGATCATGAAGGGCTTATATTGAAGCCTATAGGAAGACCATGTTCGCATTTACAGTATCGTCTTAATCTACCTGTAGTTATGGGAATTTAAAGTCCCCCCAAAAAAATCACTGAAATATGAACTTTTTCTTTATAAAATTTATATTTCCTGACAAATTCAGCTTCAATTATAGTAAAAATAATAGTAAAACATAGTTTGTGTCTTACTCCTATTAGTAATAAAAACAAAAAAAAATCAAATTATTAGCCAAAACTAAATAAAAAGTTAACTTGGAATAAAACACCCAAGACAAAATGAATGACCTTCCTGTATCAGATGCTGTGGATGTGACATTATTTTCAGTCAGTTTGTGCTCCAGCTGAAAGGACTGATTAAATTGTCTGCTAACCATCTACATCTGCCTCTGATGTTCTTATCCAATGTTCTCACTTCTAAACTAAACTCATATGATTAAAACATCTGAATGAATCTAACCTCCAAATGATTCTTTATTCTGCAGTGGAGATAACTGGTAGCTGTGGTAATGCTAATGCTAAAGCTAAGTGAGCACAACAGTTTCAGTTCTGTGTGGAAATGCAAGCTGGAGCTTCACACGGTGATGAGAACCACGCCTGTGAACAAGAATGTGTTTCAAACCCTTCAGGAGATGAGATTGACACATTTAACCCATAAAGACCTGAGGAAATATGACTGTCATGATTTATTTTGTTTTACATAACCTCTTTTAGCGGTTGACATCGAGTGTAATAAATCATTTTATTCAGGTGAAATCCTGTTGATTGCATGAGTGATTCAAAAGTTATCAAGCTTTGAAAATGATAGAAATGTTAAGCCACCAGCAACTGATAATGTATTTGAGGGGTTAACCAGGGTAACAATAAACAACAAAGATGGCTTCAGTTTTAGGCTCAAATTGCTTAAAAACTTTAAAAGGTGTGATTAAAACCCAAAAGTTATGTCACAGATGCAAAAAAACATAACAAAAATTAAATTTAAACCAAAAAAAAGAACATCAACCAAATTTTTTTTTTTTTTTTAGCCATCAATCTTACTAGATTTCAAGTTCTGCATTTGTAGCCAAACCACAGCGATTTGAACCGATCGCCGCCCTGTGAGAAACCGCTGGAAGCGACGGGTGTGGTTAACGTGTGACAGCAGACACCGTTTGATCAAAGACGACGGGGGCGGCGTCGGAAAAAAACCCAAAAAGGATAGTGGAGATGTTGCTACATAGTCATAAAAGAAAAAGGTAAACAAAACATCGCCGAAGGCTTTTCGAGATGAAAAAGACGTTTTGCTCTTCTTCTGGCTCGATTAGGCAAGAGGTTGATTTACCGGCTGGCTCTGCTAGCTCTGATTTCACCTAACACGTTCAATAATTTGTTGATCTGATTGGTTAAAGTTGGCAACAAACAGTGACAGATGATGTCAGACAGGCTGAACCAATCACCTGCCGGGTATTTTTTGAAAGTGCATGCCTTTGTCTGAATATTTCTTTTCGGATAAGCCTGTGTAACAAGCCTCTGTTGTGTCATATTAGTGAAATCCAGATTGATGCACAACAAATGTGACATCAAAAACATTTCTTCTACCAGTCCTGAGTGGGTAAAAAAAAGGAAAGATGCACAGAAATCTACAAAAGGTTTGGAGAAAGTGGTGTATTCATGCAGGACGCCATCACTCAACAGCTCTCAGCAGATTGGAAAAGAAAAAAAAAACACATTTTCAGGGGCTTTAAACCTGGTTAATTAAACTTCTAAGAGTAGTAAAACAGTGCAAGCGACCTGTATCCAAAGCGTCTCACGGCTGGTCATTCCTCCAAATACAAGTGCCTATTTAAATCTAATACGCTACTTAAATGCCAGCTTAATAAGAAATGGCAATTCCATGTGCAAATCAATTTGATATCTGCTGGGACTGAAAAGTGCACATCACACATTATGAGCCCGGATCAAGCTGGGGGCAGGTGCCTCTCTTCTCAGAATTACAAGCAGAGTTTGCAGACAGATATGAATTTACAATTAGTCTCATCCTGGCGACTTCTTAAGGTTTGTGACAGTGTCTGGGGTTCCACTAAAGGCCATGTGTGTGAAGCCATGAATTTCTTGCGACAGGCTATGATACCAGAGAGGCTATATTTAGGGAGGATAACTAGTACTGCACGGTATAATCTGACATTTGTACCACAAGGGAGTCATACTGCATTGCTCACAAATGACAGTGTCACTGTTGGTTTGTGTCCCCGGTGGAATAGGTTAAAGAGAACAAAACATGTTTTTGCAGTGGAGTGCCGCTCTGCAAGACAGATCTAATAAAACTGTATTTGATTGTGGGGGTATGATCTGACTGTGGCTGTCACTGGTGAGTGAGCCCCCTGAGCGCGGAGACAGCAGCAGTCTGGTTGAAAAGGAACAAAGAGTCCCTGGGAGCGGTCTCAGTAGACTCGGAAAAACAGGAGTCTGCATGACTGGCCTGCTTTTGATGGCTGACTTCAGCAGGGGCATTTCTGCTTCCCCCTCCACTTCTTCGGCCCCTCTAACCGGAGACAAAGAGAAACGAGAAGTGGCCGCCACCACCGCCGTCGCTTCCATCGCTCTGCCGTCTCTCAAAGTTTTTTTCTTTTTAAGCACATCAGGTGAAGCAGATCACTTTTATGAGAGCTGTTCATGAATAAACATCCCGCACACCTCCTGGTAACGTAACATTTTTATCAGTCTACAAATACATTTTCGATCTGTTCCCCCTAATGCATTGTCGTAGTTTAAATTATAACGTCAACCGGCGTATTTGAGCACCTGTCAAATCCTTTTAAAGAAAACAAGCATGATGTAATTCTGTTCAACCAGGCAATTCATTAGCCCAAGTCAAACACTCTCGTCCCCCCCCCCTGCAGTCGGCTGCTGTTGTCCCTCCCCGCGGATGCAGAGGAGCCACTTAGGTCCACATTCACCAAGGTGATCAAACCTGCGTCAGCCTACACCTGCCTCCCCTCTCAGGAGGAACCGGGACAGGCTGCACAACAAAGCTGTGGCGGCACACTTGGGGGAGTTCAGCTAAGCGTGTCTTCAATCATCGCATCTCAGAGCTATTCGAGGATTGCGGCTGTTTAGGAAAAAAAAAAAAGAGAAAGAGAAATCAGGAGCATACATGGAGGAGTTTGTTTAGGATGCATGCTGCATCAGCTGACTGATGCATGAGAAACATTGCAGCCACTCAGCCGCTGTAGTGCTCTATGACACATTGCATTTTGCACCGTGCAGTCTTTGCATACTATTGCGTTCAAAGTGCCCTGCAGAAGGAGAAACGGTATCGCCACTAAATAGACATATGGAGTTTGAGTGTTCAAGACATCTTTACTAGGAGACATTAAAGCCATGTTAGCCGAGGCAGTGGAATATTATACTAGCTAGATGCTCAGTGGAGATTTGGGGATCAGCAATGTGCAGGCTGTTTTTTTCAATGATATGTGTGAATTATTTCTTATGGGTGTGCATAATGGCAATATAAATCTTTCTGGGTGTGCAATTACAAAGACTGGCATGGTCTATTCCCCGCTGGGTGATCGCCTGCGAACAATGACATATTACCGGCTGGCCGGCAGTGGTCATTAAGAACTGATATGGGATTTATGGCCAGTCTTTAAACATTAGATGGCATTAGAGAGATTTGAATACAGTCAAAATGGCACAAAGACTCCTGCCTGAGCAAGATGGAGCTAATGAACTGTGGTTGGAAAGCAGGGGGATATAAAGTTATTTTGGGTAAAGCCAATTTCTCATCAAGCAAAATGAGTCTGATTTTAATCAGGGGTTGTCAGAGTCCATAACAAGCTCGCTGTGTTATTATGGTATTGTATCGGCGAGGTTTTTATACGTTTGTAATGAGCAAAGTTGAACAATTAATAAATTAGCACACGGTTCATTTTTTGTAATAATGACACGCATGTTGAAAGGCAGATGACAAAATATGAGATGTGTTAAAAACGGAGCATGAAAAGCACAGTATGATCATATTACACGAGCTCGAAATGATGGAGACCTCGAGAGGCGGTACAGTATCATCCCAGCCAGTGTTTCTGCATGACGACAAAAGCTCCCTATATAACCATCTTACTAATTTCCACTGGCAATTAAGGAGTCGTGCATTCCACGCGATACCTGCTGAGAGAGTATAAGGAGCTTAAACATCAGATGTGTTCATTGGAAAGTGAGAAATAAAGACTTTGCCTCATCATATTAGTGCCAGCCCTTAAAGTGACTGTTTATCATGAGGTAGTGCTCAAGGTTTTAATGAGCTCCCTGCCTGTTCTAGTATAATTCCAATTAGTCCCTCCGTCTCATATAATGGCATGATTACCTTGTGAAGCCTCCATTGTTTTCTGTACAAGCCTTGAAAGGAACCCTGACTATTTTAATCTGTTTCCCAGTGGCAGCACACCTGCCAAGCCAGTTACACCTCCTGCAGAATGATCACAGGTATTGGTTCATTAATACAGAGGATGGCGGTGTATGAATTCCCACCGGTCACACCTAGTGGATGGATGAAAAAAAAAAAGAATGTTAAAATCACATTTTGACTTCATTTATCTTTCAACATCGTATCCACATTATTCAAAATTGTGTTAAATAAAGAGGAGAAGGAGTTTTTGTAAAAATGAGATTCACAAAACAGCAACAATAATTGGACTTTACATTATTTATCTCCGCTTTGCTTTCAGTTCCTCTTGAAATCCTCGGCTCTCTCGTGATAAAAAAACGTGAAGGATCTCCATCAAAAAGTGATGACAAATGCTGCTGCTGTGTCAGCCTCGAACGTAAGGCCCCATTACCTCAATTTTGGTCGCTACCATTTTCAGAGGGAGAGAGGAGAGGCAGCTATTTTTATGATCAAACCCAGGCGGAGGGGAGAATCAGTCATTAGCTGCTGCCATTTGCACTGTCATCTTGTTTGGACAGCCTGTGGCTTCCACTTGAAGACAGTTCTGGTTCTGCAGGAAATGCACCCACCTTCCTCCAACCCAAAAACCCACCGCACAATCAGTGTCATGTAACACCGAAGTCATTTGTCATCACGGAGAAGATGCATAACGGGAATTTAAAAAAAACCTGCATCGTCTTCATGCGAACAAATAATCGACCCTAATGTTGTTGATTCAATAACGTTCAAACAGCAATGGCGGCGCACTCTAACCGAGCCGTGTTGTCGTCCCCCCCCCCCCTCCCTGGTATTTCCGTAATTGATTCGGAGCTCAGAGGACACCGTCTTGCACAAGAAATGTTTCATTCAAATCATAATTTAACAGGGTATCAGCAACAACGAGCACAATAGGAGAGGATGGTAATAACCAGAACCTAAAACTGAATTTAGATTTTCTCTCAGATTTGACACTCGCGCCGGAATAAGAGACAGGAGGGAAGAAATGGTAATCTGCAAGAAAACCCTTAAAAGAATCAATTTGGCAGGGTGTCTGAGAATGTGACTTTATCCGGCACTGTGATTCCGACTGTCTCCCGTAAGAGTGGGATGACTGTCTTTCTTCCCCGCTGACAGGCAGACCCAGGCCAAATTGACAGTTCTTTAAAGCGCCTGACAGAAAGCCGCATTAATTAAGTCATTGCTGGACTTTAATTGTGTTAAGAAGTGGGAAAAAAAATCTAATATGAGAAAAGGTTACCAAGTCCTCCGTGGTGTCAGATTTTCTACTTTCTATGAATATTAATGCGCCTAATGAAGACAATCTTCGCTTCATCTCCCCATTGTTCTGTATTCAGGTGCCAAGCTTTCACAGCCATTGATTTGTTGTTAAAGAACAAATATGTCATGGGAGAAAATGACTGCCACGTCTTTTATCTTAAATTTATCAAGAAAAACGCCTCTCTTTTTTTCCAGTTGAAGTGTGGATTTTTTTTCTTCCTTTCCTTTTTTTTTGTTATTCTAAAAAAGATTTTTAGCTGAGTGAGTGTCATGCAAAAGTTGTCAAGGTGTGTTTGGGTGTTAATTAGATGTGGTAAGCTTTTCTGCTGTAAACAGGGAACAAAAGGAAATTCAGATTTCATGAAACGCGGTGGACAACAAATAAATACAAAGCAAAGCAAGTCTTTGTCTTTAGCCCGTGGCATGCAATTATTGAGCTTTTAGCATCCGGTACTCGAACACATCCATTCAAAAAAAAAAAAAAAAAGTATTTATTTGTCAAGACAAAAGACTTTAAATGCTATCGGGGTAAAAAGAGTGAACACATACGGAAATTCGTGATTTGTCCAAGGTAGACGGCTGCCGAGGTGCGACCGTTCACGGGTTGCTGGCAGGCTCAAGTCATGTGATAAGATGTTTGATGGCAAGTAACAAGTTCTTTGTGCCTGCCACGAAGCCCGGAGGGGAGGGAGAGCAACACCAAGCGCTCCCCCAAACTTCAATATTAAGCGGGCATCATGATTGCCAGGCATATTGAAGAGACAGAAATTCAAATGAACCTCTCTCCCCGTGATAAGACGACCTGAGTCCTTGTGAAAGATGAGCTATGGCTATTTCTGGAGAACGAAGTGCTCGGTCTCGCCACAGGGCAAACCCTGAATAGCCAGGGTTGGAATTACTTGAAAAGCGGGACTGGCTGATGCACTTGGCACTTGTCATTGAAGGAGTGTCTTTTGTTCACAACGCCATAGATCTCCATCTGAGGAAACTGTACAAAAGGACTCATGTATTTGTAAATCCTTTTTGTGAAAAATTAACAGACGGAATGTTACAGGAGGGGGGGAAAAAAGGAAAAGGACGGTGTCAGAAAATAAATTTTTCAACATCTCATCTGAATTTGCTGTTTAAATTTAGGGGGGGGGGAACCTGGCTCGCAACACACCCCCGGTGCGTCTTTTTATTCCCTCCAAGTGTCCTTGTGTTGGACGGTTGTTGAAAAGAGAGTAGTCACCATAGCTAATTTATGTTGAGGGTTGGGTGTACACAAAGTGTGAAGGATGGGGGACTGTGCACATGTGGACGTCCCTTTATTGCATCTGACAGAGACGACTTCTTTCTGATGTCATCCCTCTGTTGTGCATGTCAGTGAAGTTCACATTGTTTCCCACCAGAGGAGACACACACACTAACACACACACTAACACACACACTAACACACAGGAGGAATCAGTCAAAGCTGTACTGAGATCAAGTCTCAGACATAATCAATTTAATGCTCCTTCAAGGGGAGCAGTGATTTTGTGTGTTAAAAGAGGATATGGTAATTCACGCCAAGATAAACTTATTCACTGAATGCGATAAATATGTTAGTATTGGCAAAACTTTTCCGCTTTAGAATGCATGTATTATAGTTTTTTCACCCAAAGCAACAGAATGAAACTACTTTAACTTAACATAGGAGCTCTGACTCATTTTGAAGACACTGACTAGTAATAAGGAGAATGAGGCCTTGTTCATCCCCGGTACATGCACCAAATGCATTTTCTTGCATGTAACTCGGGCTAATGCATAACAATTTGCAGCACTATGTAACAGACCAACAACTAGTAGTCTTCAGCTAAAAAGACTGTAGTTCGCAATGCTATGCTAGGTGTCTGTTGTATTTTAAACTTAACTTTGTGTTAATGCAGGTCCAACAAAGTGTGGCAGCTGCAGTTTCATCAAAAATAGCGATACTGGGCACTGAATGTGATGAATTTACCGTTTTTTAGGATACAAGAGACAACAATTTGATTAAAAAAGCGATAGTTGCTAAAGCAAGATGTTTCTAGGGATACATGGACTCACAGAATAACAAAAACGAAAACCTTTATGGTGTTATTTATTATTTTGGTGAAACTGGATCATGTTTTATAAAAGACTCCTGGAAAATAATCAGTATGTATTTAATAGTTGATTTACCCTGTGAATAGATAGCTTTTTTGTTGCTAAAATCAATGCTAACTGCTAACTGTAGCTGCTGTTAGCTAGCTCAGCTTTGACTTGGTACCTGGAGCACATTGGGAAATGTTGTTTTTGCTGCTCGTGCTAAAGTTTTGGAAATC
>JAQNCA010000002.1:23408870-23423716 GCA_029783725.1 Acanthurus tractus | reverse complement strand
CACATGCACATGCACACACATGCACATGCAGTCTTGGTTTCAAACTGATTGATTATGATAGATATTAAGCACAGCAAAAGGCTCATACATGGACACACACAGTTTATTCAAAGGAAGTAAACACATTTTTTGTTGTTGTTGTTGGCGTTCTCCACTTTAACCAGAGCGGCGAGCAGATGACAGTGATAAAGCTTGGCTGTGTGTGTCCCTTCAGTATGGTTCTTCCCAGTAAAAAGAAGTAAAAATAATAAGAGAAAATGTAGTTTAAATTGGCTGCAGTCACGTCTCAGACCTTTTACTTTAAGGGAAATTACTCAGAATGTGAGAGAGCCAGTCAAAATCCACAGCCCACATGTTTATAACTTACAATTTCAACTATTAGTATCATTGATTTTTTTTTTTTACCAAAGTCGAAATGTCTCAAAGCTTCGGAAATGTCTCTCTGTCTGACTCAAAAACATCAAAAGTGCTCACATTTTCTCCCAGCTCGGAGTTACTCTCTAAAACACTTCTAATAGCGCAGTTGAAAAATCAAATTATGCACATAAGTACACTTGCATCGCAGACGCAGTGAAACCCGACCTTGGCAAAATTGACGCCAGCTCGCATTTGCAAATCCTTTGTCAATCTGTCATTAAACATGCTATCAAATAAAGATAAGTGCACGCTCCTTGCTTGCACTGGCGTGCGTCTCCCTGATGCTGATGTGCTGTAATGGGGCAAAATGTGCATCAGAATTTGCCTGCTTGGATACACACAAAACATTTACACTGTGCCTGACTTTGCTTCGCCCTGTGCCAGACAAGCATGGATTCTCTGCATCATCTGGCCTGTAAACCAGAGGAGGAGGGAGGAGGAGGAGGAGGAGGTGGAGGAGGGAGGAGGAAGCAGGGTTCAAAATGTTCATCACACAGCAGCAGGGTAATGACTAGCTCATGTGTTTAATGAAGGGCTTTAGAACTTATAGCTATAATGACCCACATCCTAACTCCCTTTTCTCCCATTCATTCTCCCCAAAGTCCTCAGGTTATTACGTCCCAGAAAGAGCATTACATCTCCATTCCTTCTCGCAGACATATCACAACATTTGTCCTTTTTTTTCTTTTCTTTTCTTTTCTTTTCTTTTCTTTTCTTTTCTTTTCTTTTCTTTTTTTTTACCTGCATTATACCGCTGCAAATATGACACTGTGTTACCGCTGTGTTTAAAAATGTGGAGGAGCGAAACAATTGGAATGTAAAGGCGGTGAAAAATGATACCTAAACGTTGCACCTCTTCAATTTTTTTTTTTTTTTGGTGGGGGGGTGAATAATAAGCTGTAAAATATGCTTTATAATGAATTCTGTCTCCTGAGAACGTGAACGCTACGAGACAAAGAGGAATGCATGTATGTCTGCTCTCCTACATACATCACATCCTCCAAATAGCCCATAGTCGTCCGCTGTTAATGGTGTTGCTTTCGAATATGCTAATTAAGCAAAAAATAAGTGATGAATGGAATACATTTGATCAATCAAGTAGGCCTAAGCCCCTGGTGCTGCATATTCATTGTACATCATGAATATGAAACCAAAGTCATTTATCAAATATCAGTTGCACATTTGTATCTTATTAATCATACATGCTGAAACTTCTGTCTTGTCAGAAAAGCTGAAGGTTGATGAAGCACTCGCAAAAAGGATTAAACTCAGGGAACTCGGAGTGGTGCTTCAGTTATAATGCATGAGGTATTTTCAAACTTTCAGAATCTTAAACAGTCAGTCGATTCTCGCTCCCGATAACATTCGGATGATCCTTACCCTTTCCACGTTTTAGCTTTTTAATTATTTCTTCCACCCCGTTTTTTTTTTTTTGGAGGGGTTTTTAGATATTCACTCAAAACGACTGCTTAATAATTACAAATATTCACTGCTGCCTGGCTTTGAAAAAGGGATATTGATTAATTTTACAACTTTAGAGGTTTTTACCAGTGAGTCAGACTTTGACTGCACGCTGAAAAAAAACACACCGGGTGAAAATGGACTCAAATTGGATCAATATGAACCCAAAATGCAAATGGTTTGAAACACAAAACCATCGGGAAGGTCGTCAGTGGATACGGTTGAAAAGATTCTCAGCAGGTGATTGGTGGAATTATCTGTGTCACTGTCTAACTTGAACCAATCAGATCAGAGCAACATATAACACAATAGAGGAGTGCAACCAGTGGAGCCAGTCACTACATCAAACCCTTGAGAGTAAAAACATCTTTACCATTGAGAAAAACTTCAGTGTTGTTCTTTGTTTTTGCGTCAGTAAAGAAACATTGTCCAGATTTAGTTTAACTGATGTGAAAGCAGCAAATTCTAACTTATTTAGCCACTTATTTACTTCCTTTGCTGTAATTACACCTTAACTACGCCCACATGATCATGTGACCTTGCAAGATAAGAATACACCAATGCAAATAATGGGTTAACTTTACCCAGCAACCATTGCTACAACACCACCCAAACCACAGGGTTGTTTACAAGGTATGAGGTGATTTACTTTTCCATGTTGCACAACGAAAGTCTGTAATCCTTAATGCCATGTAATGAAAAAGTAAATAAAGTTGATGGTATAACTATTTATACACATATGTAAGCCCGCATGTACACACAGACCTTCACACCCAGGAAATAATTATCTGCAATTATCTGCACTTGCATTATCACATTGTCATCGTGATAATAACATGGTTAACAACCTCATATTAAAAGTTTGACATCCGGGAGACGAAGTTTGTTGACTTTTAACCTGTTTGAGCACCAAGAATCACAATGTCAAACACAGAGTCTGCCCTTTGTCCTCCTGCTGGAGTCTGTCCTCATGAGTTTGACACAATGTTAGCAGGATTTTTGTTTATCAGGACTGCCGGTTAGTTTACCTAAACTAGCCTTTTTAAACTCATATGTTTCTATTTGTTAACGATCGTAACTAAGACATTTTGTATAACTAACAATACATCTGTGACTATTTCAAAGGGTCGAAACAACTCAAACCTGTTCTCACTGTGTCAGCAGCACAGGACGTTTTTAAGAAACTACAGTGTAAACTCATCTGAGGCGCCAACAACAGTGACTCCACCTGACGAAAACAAGCCTGGTCAGCCAAGAGAAAAGTGTTTGAGTCCCAGTGAGACCCAAAGTCAACAATCTTCTCTAAACAAAACCAGACTTTTTGCCTGATTCCAACGAAACAGCAGCTCATTCATAATGTTACACAAGTGTTAAAGAGGCTAAGCTGTAAGAAAGCTATGTACACTACAAACAGTGAATAGAATGACCCAGTGCTTTTAAAAGTGAAGCCGAGGATCCTGATGAAGCTTCAGTTTGTGATGATTTGACAGTTTGTGCATACGACCCAACAATAACATGAGAAACCCACACTAACACAGGTCAAAACATCACATTTGTGCGTAATAATGTGAATATTGTATTGCAGCTGTGCTATAATAACCCACAACAGCATTACAGGGAATGATTTTGACTGATTCTGACTGAAATACAAGGCACATAATGTTATATTCATTTGCTTTTATGAGCATAAATAAATAGTCTCTGAAAAGTCGTGTGAAATAACAGACCTGAAAACCAAAATAACCTTAAAACGTGTTACAGCTGTTTGTTTGTGATGAAAAGCTGTATATTTTCTCAGCAGAAGGAGAAACATTTATCAGAAACATAAACAAATAATTGATTCATAACAAGTGAACAAAAGATGAATAAATTAATCAAATTCCTCTCCTTGTAAGCTGATTTATGACATCCATAAACGAACGGCACGAGCTGCAGCCAAACCTCTGTGTAACAATGTGTGGAGGTTTTCATTGCCATCATATAGTGGATGAGAGAACTAACACTTGATTGCCAGCAGTTCATCAGTGCATCCTTCATATTTGTCACCCAGCCTGCCTCGAGGCAGCGTGCTAGCTCAAATTGAAGCTGACATCTTCCAAATATGAAAGCAACAAATCACACATTTTTATTGGGCTTAATCTCCAGCCTAGCCCCTTGCAGACGTCAGCACAATCATGGACGCTGCTCTAATTCTTGCCGACTGGCTGCTTGTGCCTCCCAAGCATCTCTGGACTCGCAGAGCAAACGCAAACATCCAGACGCCACAGAGACGGGAGGTGACACCTGTGCTTATTAGAGGGCTTTAATATGGTGGTAAGAACATGTGCAACTCAGGTAGGATGAGATTGTTGCTTTGAGTAATCCGTGAATAAGCTGCAAACACAGATTATATCAGAAAACGTCCTCAAACATATTGGATCTCTGACAGATGTAACACAGACGTCCGTTTGACTCGCTGGATTATTCAGTTGTTTGACTTGTGCGTTCACATTTGATTTTTTTTTTTTGTGATATTTTGCATTTGACCTTGTAGCAGTGAGCTGCTGTGTTTGGAATCTGAGAAAAGCACCGTTGCCATGAACAGAATCGAAAAACAAAAGTGCAGCAACAGAAAGACCAAGAGCCAATGAAACAAAAATTTCTGAGGGGAAAAATAGTGGAGTTCAGTATTTTTTAAGCCTTTTTCTGTTTTAATGTATCTAAGTGTTGTAAAGGTCCGATCAATAGTGATGGTAAGAATTTAAAGTTTAACACCTGTGTAACCAATGATTTTCATAATATCAATACAGATATGTGAATGCATTGTTATTAAAGGGAAAACCGATTTTACACATCAAAGTCTGCAAAAAATAGTTGTTATGGTTTTTTTTGGGCTATGTAAAACCTAAAAAAACTGCCTCAAGTGTTGTCATTCGAGTCAGCCTCTTTTGTTGCTGAAGACTATAAGTTTAAGAAATTTTTAAAAATCGGAATAATTGGAGTCAAAAAAGGCTACATTAGCCACTGTTAGCATGACACAATAGCCAGGTTTAGCCAAGCGGCAAATTGCAGGGCTGAAACATAAAACGTGTGCACTAATGTGGAAAACTACAGTTCCCTACATGGCCACTAGGGGCAGGCACCAAAGTGAGTCAATCTGAGCCTCGTGTTAAAATATCGAACATAACAGCCGAAGATAATGTGTTTACAGCCAAGTAACAAACATAGTTTTTGTTTAAATGACTTATTTCCATGTTTAAAACAACTATAGGAGGCCTTTATCACTGGAAGCCAAAAATATTTTAGTTTTGTGTTAGAAAAGTACACAGATTACTGCTCAGCATTCCAATCTTGGGGCCTGTTGAGCAAACATACTAGAAACTCCCAGTGGCTGAGATGGCTAGCTTCAGATTAAGCCCTCTGCTATGTTTTTCAAATATTTACAGACGGAAGTAATCCAACTTTGACGGTAAAACAAGTTATTTCAAAGCTCTTGTGAAGCTCCAAAACAATTTATCTGCCGTTTTAAAGCCGCTTCTTTCTTTCTTCATAATGTAAGTCTTTTTGGGCCCCGGTGGATCTTGATGGATGACTTTGGGGTCTTGGCTGACTCATAAACTAATAGGTGACGTCACTGAAACTACATCTGTGTTTTATGCAGTTTATGATTAAGACAAGTCAAATGTGTGCTGCATTAGTTTATATCCTTTTTTTCATCATCATAAGTCCAAAAATCTCACAGGAGAGTAATGCAAAAATTGGTGGAGTCCTTTTTCGAGATAATCAATATAAATGAAGATAGAATCTGCATGAATGTGGTCCAGAAATGTGAAACCGAGCTTCCTGCTCTGCAACACATGTGCACAAAAGGGAACAAAACACACACCAGAAGAAGCATCCATAAAGACTTTTTTGCTGGAAGCGAACAGAAACCCAGTCATTTCTTTTTGTCAGATTGTAGCCAACAGAAACCCATTTTTCACAAGGCTCTGATACCACAGAGTGCCAGTATGTGTGACAAGGGGGCTTTAAATGTTCTTCAAAGATAAACTGAACTCTACAGCCAGTGTTAAAAGAAACAAGATAGCAATTGACTACAGCTTGCTGTGGCACCAGGCGCTCACTGGATTTATTGTTGGCGAATTTTTCAGCTCAACACTGGCCACATTAAAAAAAAAGAAGAAAAAAAGTCAGTTGACGGCTTACATGAGCTTATCTGATAAGGATTGTTTGCCTACATTCCAAACAAAGTCAGGAGATTAAGTTTGCATCATTTATCATTTATTAACACCTGCACAAATTATTTTTTTCAGCCACTAGGGGGCAGCAGGAACAAGCTTTAAACACAAAAATATGTTATTATCCAGCCAGTCATGTAGTTTATTTTACTTAACTTACCAAAACTATTTGGTTAGGCTCAGAAAAATATCATATTTGGGTTAAAATAGGTATGTTAGCTTATATATGTGACGTAAGTTAGGTTATGTGCAAAAGTGTAAGTAAGTCAGTGTTGATGTTTGGTTTCGCATGAGTGTTTGAACCATAAATCAACCTCGGTCCTCCTCCCTACGTGGACTTTGACACCCTGTAAACTTCATCAGCTGACTTCCTCCTTTGTTTCCTGCATGATAACAACATCCACAAAGTGTTGCCACCCAACAATAAAAGTAAATTTAGGTCATGATAAGCTGTTGGCACAGCTGACCTATAAAGTTGTTTCATTTTTTTTTTTTTTAGGAGACAGCCTGCATGACTTTACAAAGTTAACGTTAGCAAACAGTTGCCTCTTTGCATATAAACAGACACAAATAAACATTAGCATCCAGTCCAGTTTTCACTTACTTTAGCTCTGTTTTCTACTAACAGCAAAGAAAAATGTTTAGCTTTTCAGCTGCTAAATGTTTTATTATGTTTACAAGCTAAATGCCTTTTTGCTAACTTGTATTGTAGGTCAAATGTAGTGAGTCTATTTGAGCTTTTTTTGCTAAAACAGCTTCCTACTGCTGGTTAAATTGTGGACAATGAAACCAAACCCATAAGCTGAAGATGCTGCTGAGAGTTGGATGATGAATCTCTAGAGTCTGAGCGAAGTCACTTTATCAGCTGTTTATTATTCAGTAATAATAATACAATATTAACAAGTGCAGCTTTAATAAATATAGGTAACTTTAATGATTAACACAAGTGTCACAGAAGAGAAGTGAAGCTTTTCTTTCATGGAAAAAAAAGCAATGACTCTAAAAAATGAAAGTGATTGGCCCATTAGAGGCAAACGCCACAGTATTTACTTACTTGTTGGAATCTGCTGAAACTTTAGAATTTGATGAAACTCACAGCTGTGTTTTCAGATTTTCAGAAATCACACAGACGAGCCCGAGGAGGAGCTGTGCAACATCTGTTTGCTCATTTATGTGTCCAACACAAAACATCAGACATGACTGATCTCCGCTCTGACAAAACTTGGAAAATGACGCATCTCGCCGCTGCTGTCTGGCATTTAGAATTACACTGATTGGTCCAAAGGGAAATTACATTTCAAAATAAAGTGACACATTTGTTGCTGATTGGCCCAGATGGGGACATTTCGGGGACAACATGATTACTAATACTTTGTCTCACCAATATAAATTATCAGAGGGTGGATTTTTCTGAGACGATATGGAATTATGGAAGTTTTTGAATCATTTCTTTTCATAGACATTCAGCTGCAAACATTTTAATAGTCTTTGTAAACAGCACCCTGAGATATAAGAAATATTAAAACCCAGAAAAAAAAAACCCAACAACATAAAGAGCCTGGAAAGAATATGACTGCCAGCGTTGTGCAAGGTCGTCCTGGCTGTAAACGAACAACCAGGAGTGGATGGGATTGGATTTGGACCCTCAGACGCTGTCAGGAGAATTCAGGGTTTGTTGGCTCTGTTGTTGCCAGCAGCCAACAAGGGCACATGAAACACTTTCTTTTTTGCCATTATAAATTTGTGGGCCAGCTGAAGTGTTTTAATTTCCCTTCCTCTGTTCACACCTTCCTATTGTCGGATCACCTCCTGACTTGAAGCCTAAAACCACAAAAACAGCTGTTCCTCCTCATGTATTCTGACTAGAATGTAATTACAGCTGCTTTAAAACAAATAATGACCTGATTGATTGACAAGCGTTTTTTAACAATAGGCTGCTTTGCGAATGTCACCTGAACTCGTCTTGAACCCGTCTTGGATCCGTGTTGTTTGGAGTAACGCTAACATTAAAAAAAAAGAATCCGCAACATGTGACGAAAACACCCGACAGAGTTGTATTATTTTTAACAACTGAACGTTCTCATTTCCCTCCTGCCTGTCTATCAGTCAGCCTGAGTGGATGGTGGTCAGGAGGAGGAGGAGGAGGGTGGGGGAGTTGATGGATGGATGGATGGATGGATGGGGGAGGGATGGGGGAGGGGTTGGGCACTGAGCTCTCCACCTCTTGCCCTCCTCTGCTGTCATCTGTTGCCCCACAGCAGGCCAGAGGTTGTTGGCGTTTTGCTCACTTGTAATCCGTCTCACTGTCTGGCTGCCGGCTCTCGGGTCACCTGTCACTCAATTTGACATGAATCAGCATTGACGCCAGCAGATTTAAGCTATTTCTCTCAGTCTGTAAACACAGCTTGGGTCCATGGGCCTCTAGCAAAACAAGACCCAAAAAAACCCACCAAAACTACTGAATGTTGTCTAATGACCCATGAGAGCTTGAATATGGTGAGACGTGTTTTGTTTTTTGGGTTGTTTTTTTTGTGATATAACTACCAATTAAATGTGGGATGGTAATCAGGTCGTGTTAATGCGACATGACATGCTGCTGCAACTCACTTTTCCAGCCCCAGACGAGGACACAGTCTCAGACTGAGGAAACGCAGAGTTCTGCCAGTGAATCTCACTTAAGTTTGACCCACAATGCTTTGAGGACACATAGGTGAATTACCATGAGGTGCGTTTACTGATCAGAAAATAAAATCGTAATAAATATGCACTGCGTTTTTCCCCAATTGACAGGACTAAGAAATTTAGCTGATGAAGTGTAGTTTTGCTGCTATACGACTTTCATTTTTAACCTTTGGTGATAATTAAAATACAAGAAAATTGTATTACTTTTTTACTCTTTATGAATATAAATATTCAAAAAAGATGTTTGTAAACAAACAAAACCATTAATGAAAGGGAAAACTAATGTGTTTCATGTATTTTCTATCTCAAAAATTAAGTGCAAAGCAACTATTAGATATTTTAAACCCTCCATTGTTCTCTTTGCTCCACAGCGCCACTTGTGGTTAAAAGTTCTACATGGTATCTTTAAAATCTAGAACAAGTGCACAATAAAATCAGTTTTCTTGTGTTTGTATCGCTGTAGATCACAGTCTGCAAAGAGCTGTGTAAATATTTTGTACAATGTGGAATCAATGAAATGTTTAAGTCACATTTCCACCCAAAGCACTCAAAACTATGAGTCCAAGGAACTTTTTCCCAAGAACTTCTTTCAACCTGTTGTTTTCTGTGTGTCTACTGACGTATGAAAGAGTTGTGATGATCTTTATCCCTAATTTTTGTGTGTGACTTTAAAACAAACATGTCCTATCATTTCCTCCGTAAATTTGAAAAAATACGGTTTATAACAAAAAAAGATGATTTGTTGCTGCAGATTTTAATAATTTAAAAGGCTGAAATAAAAACATGCTCAGGCAATCAGAAAGGCTAATGCTGCAAGCCCCGCCCACAAGGCCCAAAGTTTAGAAGCTGATTCCTGCTGCAGAAACATCCAAAGGATCTTAAAGTTTCTTTTGGTGGAAACGCAGCTTTAGTATCTGTAGGATTTAAAGAAATAAAGGGGAACAAATTTGTCTCTAAGAAGACGGAGACATTAAACACACCATAAGAACTTTTAAGACTGAACCAATAACAGTGGTGGAAGTAAATGTTCTGTACTTAAGTAAAATTTTGAGGTAGTGGCTCTTACTTTCACGTATCCACTTCACGCTGCTTTATTCTTCTTCCTCATATATATTTCAGATGGAAAAAAATGACGTTTTACATCACTACAGCTATTAAAACAGCCCAGACGGCCTGAAATTTTACATTAAAAAACATAAACATGAGATCCAAAATCAAAAATCTACCCACTCACAACGACAAACATGAAGTACAAAAAATGTTGTTTAATATTTTTATCAATAGATGCTGTAAACATCCAAAATGTAAAAACAGGATCTTAATTTGTGTTTGTGTGACATGTTAATGTGGCTGCACGGTTTGTTTTTGCAGGATGTGAGTGGACCTTCATCTCCATAAAGGCCAGTTTGAAGCCTTTTGATCAGCCATGAAAATGTGTCTGACTTTATCTCTCGACTTCTCTGAAACACTGGACTCATTTGGAGAGGATCCTCAGTCCTCTGCATGTTTGAAAAATGCCTCCTCTCCAGCCCAAACATCTGAACTAATGCCACAAAGTCATAACAGTCTCTGAATTTATGAAAGTGCTTCCTCTCCAGTTTTTTTTTTCCAGGAGAAAAACATAATTACACTGGCTAAACTAGATGCGCATCTTGCACACTAAGCATGCTGTAACATGTAGGAAAAATTGCAGATTTCTTACAGAACACTGTAATGTTGTTGGTTTTTTTTTTATTTGGTTTTTATGCAGAACATGCACGGGATACCAGAGAGGCTACATCGATCTAATGATGCAAATGTAAGCAACAGTGATAGCGTGAGCTGCAGAGACAGCTGTCACTGTGGTCAAGACTTCAGAAATGGACATGTGCAGTCTTAAAAACGCAGCCACTGTGCAGACAGCGAAATCAATACAGCATTTTGTTATCTATCTCTATCTTACAACTTAAAAGAGAAGGATTATATGTCATAGAGTGAGCCCAGGCAGACTCAGACGCAGATCTATCATTGTAGAGAGTCACAGGCCTTTTCCTGTGTAAATCATGTGTCACATGGGCTGCAAGTTCATTCTCCGGCCATGGAATACATTTAGGCCTTGGACACAGACTTCCATTTTTCACTTTTGATCGAGTGCTTCCCTGCAGTGCTGCACCTGTAAGTAGATTATTTTCCAACATGACACCTCCATTGTTTCGTTTTGTTATTGCTGTCCATATCAGATCAAACACGGGAAAAATAGCTTCATGTGCTAAAACAAGGTGATTGATACATTTTAATTACTCCACTTCTCTTAGGAGTGCGGCTGTCACAGCTGCCGAGGTATTAATGTGACAAACGCTTGACAGAGAAACAAGAAAGGCGAACGACACACCTGTGGCAAAGTTGTGAAGGCACGGAAATTTCTCCCACCTGAGCAGTCAGTCCTGCACATGTCAGAGGCTTCAGTGCGACTGCAGGATCCCATAAAGCATTAAAAGCCCAAACGGAGCCGAGACAGTGAGTGATCCGACTCCGCCGTTTACAGGACCCTCATCCTCGCCGATGTTTCTCAACCATCTCTCATGTGGAACGTAATGCTGACCGTGCGAAGGTGGATAAAGTGAAGAGTAGCCACGGAAAAAATATGAAGTGCCACGCACTGTAATACATCCTTTTCAGGCAGAGATAAAGGGCTCTGCAGGAGATGCTGCATGTGTTAGAGTTCTTGATATAAAAGAGAAAAAAAGGAGGAAATGTTATTATTAAAATGTAATATCCACGCGGTGATTGATTGTGCATTAATGACTGTTATAGAGCAAAACCATAAAGATGTAAAGAAATGGATCCCCAGCTTCAGTCTCACCTGCTGAACCCTCTTGCGGTCGGGATAAGAAGGCAATCTTGTGGTGTAGCTACCGAGGTGGGAGCTCTATTCTACAGGTACTGTATATTCTAAGTTATGGGTACAAAGACGGGCCGGCAGGTAGTCACTCATTCAAGACATCTATATTACATCTGTGAGATGGGGTCTTCCAGAGACAATCATTCCTGCGATTCACTTTCAGCACACAAGAATCATCTTGTGTCATGAAAGTATGTGAGCGCTGAAATTGTCAGACAGCTCCCACTTCTGGCTTTCATCATCTCTTCCCAAAGCATTTCGATTTAATTTAAGTGTGCCGGCAAGTGCTTTCATTTTGTTTTAATGAAGTTTTAAAAGTTGGCTGATCCGTAATGTAAGCCGCGGCCCAACTTTCACTTGCCTATCATCTGTTCTCGGTGTGATTGCCACAGAATACAATGTGATGAGCTGTCAACCGTGACACCGTAGTGTTGGGGGGGGGGGGGATTCCCGAGTTCATCCAGGAGTTAATCACTGGTGCAGAGGAATAAGTCTGTCCTGCACTTTCTCTGCTGTGATGAAGAGCCGTGCACATGTGGATCTGCAAGTAACCTCCCCATCTATCTATCTATCCATCTATCTATCTATCTATCTATCTATCTATGTGTTCGGGGTGAATCAAGGTGAAAATGCTAACGTTTTTAAGCTAAAGCTGAGAGTTTAAACTCTCCACAGTTGCGACGTCACGTGCATTAATGCAAAGGCCACCCTGAATCTCCCCGACGCAGCGGAGCAGCCAGTGTGGGAATTCGCCTCCTCAAAGTCTCGCATCGCTGAAAGTGACCCAAGATTATGTGAAAACAAAGACGCAGTAAATGCCGTCATCTACACAAAGACAATGAGATGTTACGTCCAATGTCACGGCATTATGTTGGAGAATTTAAACAAAGGATTGAACCGTGGACAATATCTGCTTGGAAATGGAGAAGGGTCTTAGCTGCCACATCAAAACGCAGAAAAAAGGCATAGCATTTGAAAGCCTAAAGGCTTAAACTAATACAAAAAGTCTAATCAGACTAGCAATCCCTGATGTTAATGAAGGTGTCACACATTGCACAAAGAAAGTTGTGCCTGGCAATCTTCCATTTTTCGGCTGCCTACACCAGTGACATTTCATCTCACATTCAAAGAGCGCCGAGGCCCCTTAATGAAATGCATAATTAACATATTCTAATTGTGCTGAGCACAGTGATGGTTTTGACAGAGCTCACTTTCCATGTCTAATTCAATGCTAATTTAATCTGTTCTTTTCCCGCCGACATGACCTTTCTTGATTGAGTTTCACCGCAAAGAATTTTTTGATGGATTGATTTATCAACCTCTTGGAATGCAACAAAAGTGCCAGTTTTTTCCGACAGAACGACGGAGCAAAGTGACGCGGGGCGACGGCAGGCAGGCGAAATCAGGTGACTGTGGAGAAAAAACAATTTGGTATTTTAAAATTAAATGAAGCCAGGCGAGCTGTATGGAATTACGTCCCATGATGCATCGTGGCATTAAAACACTCCCGCACGACAAAATTTAAAAAAAAAAACAAAACAAAAAACAAAAAACACATGGCATCTTGGATCCTGCAGGTCTAATGGCATCATCTCTCAGTCACAAGCAGAACATTGCTTAAGCCATTCGGCTGGCGCACCTTTAACACGTGGATTAAGAGGAATCTAAAGGCGTCTTTATGACAGAAAGAGCAAAAGATACCGGCGCTATTCATGGATCTTCTTAATCTGAGTATTTACCAAAGGTTGATGCTGAGTAGGCAGCTAAGAGCATCTCTCGGCCCACTCAGCTGTTGAAATTCCCATTCTTTTATAATGGGGGGGTGGGGGGTGGGGAGTGATGTTCAACAGAGGAGGAGACTCTGACGAAGCCTTCGTTCAGGAGACTTTGTTCAGCTTTTGAGCTCCGGGGTCACAAATATTGCAGGGAAAATTTTGTCGTAAAGCAATAATTTACTTTTTCTGAACACACGTGACTTTTCTTTACAGTCCTTAAGATGTCAGATAATATCACTTTTTTTTGTGTGTGTGTGTGCTATTTCTAAATGGAAAAAAATGGAAATGACAGAAATTCCCTCCAATGTCTGATTCCATGTCCCAGTATGAGGCGGTAAAAAGCTAGGTGGTGAAATTAGGGAGAAAGCCGGGGATGAGGAGGAATGTGGAGCTGTCAGTCAGTCAGTCAGTGGGAAAGGGGGATTATGCAGAGCTCAGAGCGGTAATTGAACACCGTCGGGCCCGCCCTCATTTACATCTCTCCCTTCTGCCGGCTTTGATTGGCAGCTGTACATGAAATGCCACATCAGTTGAAAGTATGTTGTGAGCTGGCACTAACAATCCCGTGGCTCCGGGGAGACCTGCCATATTGTAATTTGGTTATCAGGCATGAAGGAAATAATTCTAAGTGCCAGGAAATGTGAGGCAGAATAAATGCTTCATTGCTGCAAGTTGCCCAGGGTGACAGTTCTTATTTAATGTACAAGAGCGTCCCGTTGCCTGTAGATTTTAGGGAGCGCAGGAGGGGAAGGGAGGTGTAAAAAAAAACAAAAAAAAACGGGAGGTGGAGAATTTTTTACGAAGAAGACGAATGAATGGAAACAAAAAAAATACGGATAATCAATAGAAACATCATCGTGCATAATTTCGGGGTCAAGTCTGCAAATGCATGATGGATTATAATTTGTGTTCGACCCTCCTATTTTTAGGCTCAACACTACGGAAACATCCGGACAAAAAAGGCATGAGCACAGAAGTAATGCGGATTTGTGCGTGCATGCGGCGGTTGCATCATTTTGGTTGACGTGAAGTGAAAATGGGTCCCAGCCATTTTTTTTTCTCTTAAGTGGCTCGGGCCTTATTTGTTTTGATGCACTGTTTTTGTTGGTTTTTTTTTTTGCATGGGGAGTCTTTTCTCTTGAGATGGAGCTGTCACATTGTAAAAAAAAAAGAAGCCCCCGATGCTGGCAGCAGCCCCCGGGCAAAATGAAAACAAGTAAGTGGCATAGATAAATCATGCCAGCCAACGTCTTGTTGATGAATCAGATAAGACCAGAGCATCTCAGGAACACTGGGCTTAATGGAGGTCCCAGTGGCAGCTGTGGGTGGGTTTCTAATGACTGCCGAGAGTTTCTTTTGTTTACTCACAATTATAACACATAGATAGATAGATAGATAGATAGATAGATAGAT
>JAQNCA010000002.1:23388520-23403297 GCA_029783725.1 Acanthurus tractus | reverse complement strand
AACATGAGAGCATTGAGAGATTAGTCTATCTCTGGTTCAATCACAGTTTTTTTCATCTTAACATCACATCATCAGCCAGACATCCAGGTGGCTGATGGGAAATCCTCTCGTTCAGACCGGATGTTCCCAACTCGATGCGCCCGCCCCAGACGAGGCTAGCTGTTTCGTGTAATTAGCGGTAATTAATGAAGGGAAGGCGAAGACTCGTTTGTATTTTTAAATGATCTTAAATGATCCCATTAGCACTTGTCATAGTCCTGTATACTAAACAGCTTGAGTTCAATTAGATTTTTTTTTTCCATATCAAAATGGTTTCGCGACGTCACATTAGAAGTCCTCCTGTTGTGTTTTTTCGTCAAATCTTACCAACCCCCCCCCCCAACGCCATGAGGCTTTCAGGCCTCTGCGCCGCCATCGCAAATACTCTGGAATGTCTATATCCTGTGACTGTTGTCTCTGAAGCACCGTCTCTTATATAAAAAATTAAAAGTGTTTGGTGAAGTGTATTATATTGGGTAGCCCGGCCAAACCGCCGCTGCCGACCTCATATCCCTAACTGTGCGTGCATGACAGCATGCATACAATAAAATATGTACCCTGTCTTGTACATTTCATTCCCCGGTGCTGAACGGACAAGGGAGGAGGACGGAGAGGAGAAATAAAGTGCCATAATGAATCTAAAGGGCATAATTCATTCTGATCAAACGCACTCAGGGATGAGTCATGCTCCGGTGAACCCTTCTGACCATTGATGGCTCTACAGCAGAGAGGAGGACGAGGCGGGATTGACGAGCGCACATAAATTCTAATTATTCCCAATGTATGCGATCCTGCAAATGGTCGTCCTCGCAGTGGTGGCCGACGGCTTTTTTCTTTCCCCTCTAACAAAAACCCCACCACCAACCCCTCCCTTTTCAAAATGTCCCCTCAGACTTCTCCTTTTTTTATTTTTTTAGTTTTTACGAACAGCTCCGGTTGTAAACCTGGGACAGGAGCTGTAGAAGGCGAGGCAATGAAAGCAGCAGGTCGTGTAGTTTGGTACAGGAGGGAGGTTGGGAAAAAAAAGAAAAGAAAAGAAAAGAAAGAAAACACAGCGGCTCCAGCTCCGGTGTGCTGGGGAGAAAGAAAAAGGTACGATGATCAATTAATCCAAGCGGTAATTGGATGAGTGTGTATGTAAAGCGGTAATGCTGTAATGAAAGTCATCCATTGTGCACATTCTCTCCCTGGCCGGTGAACCATCCCCCTCATCATCCTCTGGATCTCAGGTGCTTAGCCATGCAAATCTGTCTGACAGCCCAGTACATCTCTGTCTGCCTAATTGGACAGTATAGAGTTGTTTATGGATATCGCAGACATTTAGGACTCAGTTGGGGGCTGCTCAAAAATCATTAGCAAACGGCCCCTGTTACCGGACTGTCAGCTCCACTTCACCGACGTCAAAGCACCGCGATAAAAAAAAAAAAAAAAAAAAATGTTTATCTCTGTCAACAACGGGGGAAAGGCTCTTTTTAAAATGGAACAACAGTCTACTTGCTGAACATTCAAACATGCTACGAAATGAGAGTATCCGGATTCAAGCAGCTTGTTATATCACTCCTGCCGCTAGTTTTTTTGATGTGTAAGCGAGTTGGTGTTTTTGTTAATTAGCAAAACGCTCCATCTGTAGAATTTGCAGTGTTGGATATTTGCACAAAACCTCAGATGGAAGATGTTAGAACATACTGTATGAAAATCTTCCAAATATTGAGATTTACTCCTTCATACTCCCTTTAAATCCACGTCTTGTTGGTCTGAAGATATCATGCAGCCGTAATCGATATTTTCATACTATCAATAGATTAAATGGGCAATTGTAAGTAAAAGAAGTGGTTTATAGTGACAAATCCACAGAGGATGATCACTAACTCTGCTCTTCACTTCAATTTTTCAGAGATTTTCATCTTCATTATCATCTTCAGCTGCAAAAAAACCCCATAATACACTGCCTGCAGCCACATTGTGAACATGGTGGAGCGTTCAGCACCTGAAGAGCCAGTAAAGCTCCTCAGGAGTGGATTGAGACCAGAACTGGAGTGGAAAGAGAGTGAATATGGACAAACATTCATCAGGGGGACACAAATATAACTAAAAATTAATGCTAATGTTGCTCCATGTGGGCTGGATGTGTAAATATGTAGCTGCTAGCTAAATAGGTAACCGTTAGCTAAGAGGTAGGTTAGCTTACAGTAACTGTTAGCCAAATGTGCCGTCGGTGTAAAAATCAAATCAGTTGATTCAAAGAATCATATGTTGTTTCACCTACATCTCAAATTAATTTGGTTATAAGTTAATTAGGTTATAAGTCTCAAGCTAATTAAGTTATTAGTTTAATTAATGCTAATGTTGAGATCACATGTTGCACACAATGACTTATTACTCAAATAAACAATAACATCTATTGGTTGTTATGCTATGATTGCGAAGTGGTGAAATCTTTTGTGTGATTTATGCCTTGTCTACGTGTAAACAGGTATTTTTAAAAACCTATTATTTTCTATGTATTTTTACTTTCCCTCCGCACAGAGACGCAGTTTAGCTCACTAACACGGATCTTTCTAAAAGTGTTGGATGTCTCTGACTACACTGTGAAAAAAAGGAGTCATAACACACTAAGGAGGTCGATGCATAATCCAACACTTATACAATTAAGTCCTTTCTGGCAGCGTTGCAGGATTTGAACATGAACCAGCCTAACGTCTAGTTACAGTTAGCATTATGCTAATAGCTTTTCTTCGGGCTTCTGATTAGCCAACATGGCTTTAGAGTTTGAGTTACATCATCTCAGTGCCTTTTTTTGCTTCGCAGTGCTTTCACAGCACTTCAGTTGTGTGTTTGATATTCATCTGGATGCAGATTCATTGAAATCAGCGCTAGTCTCTGTGGTTTTTTGGAGGTTTTTAAGAGAGAAGGAGGGAAAAACGTCTGAAAACGCACAAAAAATCTACTGTTGCGCTTCCTTAACGTTGGTTGACTAGTGAGAGACGCATTGAAAAAAGAAGGTCAAAATCGATGCAGCAGAGGCCGAGTAATCCTGACTTTTATCATCCAGTGTGAGTCAAGCTTCAAAACATTCTGGATCAATTCCCATAATGCAACTCAATTGCTTTGTTTCATTAGAATTTATCTGCCTGTTAAACGCCCTCATCTGTCAAACTCTGTGCCTTGGTTTATGCTGGAGGTTTCCTCTAAAACATCTGAGGCCTCAGACTGAACTCAAAATGAAACTGATGACATCATCAGGCGTAATTTCTCAGACTGTAGAAACCAGAATGACTGAAACACATTACAGGGCTGTTTTTACAGACTCAGCCTGGACTCTGTGAGGAGAAAACTGATGCTTTAATAACAATTATTAGAAACTTGATGCCTTTTTTATTGTTAATCTGGAAAAAATGACAAACATTTGCTTGTTTCAGCCTCTAAAATGTGAATATTTTGCAGCTTTTCTCTGTTTTGTGTGTTTGTAGGTGAAACTAATGTGAGTATTGGGCTGTTTATGTTTGTTTGGTGGTTTTAGTTTAGTCTTGCTTTTAGTTTCAGGGCTTTGGGTTTGTTTTCTTAAATCTTGGCAGTTTTCCATAAAACCAAGTCATTTCACCTTGGACTCATGCAGGTTACGAGGCTCATTACTTTTATTTTGTGACTTTTTAACGATCAAACAATCAATCAAATAATCAAAAAACTTAATTATTTAACTGTTTAAACTTAATATTTTGTTCCATCTCTTCTTGGATTTGCTCAATGTGCCACTTTACCAAACAATGAAAGAAAAAAATTGTTTATAAAAGCACTGAGTTAAAACACGATAACATAAATATTCCCTTGTTTATGTTCGGTGTTGTTTTGCACAACCTTTCCTCCACCTTTGCATCACCTTTTTGTCCTTCCACCAAAATATGTAACAGTTGCCAATTCCATATCAGGTGGTGGTGGCGGCGGCGGTGAGCCCCCCTGCGAGCTCCCACCGGCTCCAAACACAAGCTGCAGGTTGGGCTTGTGAATGTTCAAACTGAAGGCACTCTGATTTGCATGGCTGAACACGGTGAGGCGGGGGGGAACAGGTCAGAGGGACTCCAGACACAAGCTTTTAGAGGGATGAGGCTGTGCCAAGCTGCTCCGAGGTGATGTGCTTATTGCACTGATGTGACCTCACACACAGCGTGAACAAAAGAGGAGCTCGAGGGCTCGGCTGAGATCACACACACACACACACACACCTAACAGATAGCTGCATGTGCGGCCGCTGTAAACATGCAGAACGTGCAGCCTGGGCGGCCGAGATTAATCACCAAAGATATTTATTAACGTTCATTAACGCAAAAACCATTTCAAAGACAAACCCTCGGCCGCCGGTAATGGCCGTGTCATCAGGCGGTCTTCCATTTTTGCAGAGGAGCTTTTTTATCATTGCTCTTATCTCTCCGTCAGGATGCAAATGCACCGGACGATTGATCGGAGTGACCACGGAGGAAGACTTTACGCAATGCACGAAAACTGGTGACAAGACAAGGGTAAATTCAGAAGGTGGTGCTTTTTTTTTCCCCACCCCTCTCCGACTCCGTCTCCCCCCTCTTTCTCTCTCCGGCGCTTTGAACCATTCCATCTTTATAGCTGAGCCAATCAATGGCAAACCAGTGTCTATTGTCTGTTCTGTGCTCAGGCCACTGCCCTCCTCCAGCACCCCCCATTACAGAAATGTTTCTTCCCATCAGTGCCTTTACTTATCACTTCCCGGGTGACATTGAACTTCCTATGCCCCGGCCGCCGAGACACATCTCTGAACTCACACAATTACTCTTCATCCCCACTAACAATTTAGTAATGAAGTATTGATTTCCAGATTCCTCTCTTATGGATGATATTAGATTTTGTTTGATAAACTGTGCCTGGGCCTCTAATCTGCACTGTCCCTTTTCCCACTGTCTGTAAAACAAAGTGCCACTGGAGAGATAATGACCAGGGAACATCGATGAACTCATTTCATCAATTTGTAACACTTGACAATGAAAAAGGGCAGGCATTTTTCAAGCAGCAATGTCAAAGTTTATTGCTCTGGGTACGGTCTTATTGGAAGCCAGACATCTTGAGCAGCGTTCAGCTCTAATTTATGGGCCCCAGTGTGCCAGTTACTCTTAAAGGAAATGTTTGGATACTGGGAGGATATTAGTGTTGCACCTGGGTTGTCTGATTTTCAGGGCCACCAAGGATTCATGTGTCATGTTAGAAAATACTGAAAAAAATAAGAGGCTGAGAGTATTTTCAATGCAAGAAAATGATGCGTGGGACATGAATCACACTAGAAACGCATGCATGGATGTAAGAGTCGCATTAATGCTTGAATTATATTGTTTTCTGGCCAACATAAGGATTTTCCCAGAGCTTTGAAATGTACAAGTCCTAACAAAGACCAAACAGGTGAAGGTTGGAATTTAATCTCTATTTATTTGAAGCTATTCATGTTTTACATCTTAAAATGAACCTGCTGGTTAAGCCAGGCTTATTTCAGTAATTCAGGATTAGTTTCAAGGAGATTTCATTCATTAACAAAAGAGTCTAACCTCCGTTTCTACTGACAACAGGCCGGTTCTGGTCCACTTAGTGCTCAATTTTAGCAAAGATGGACTCTAACATGCTAGTCTATATGGTTTTTAATCTACTCCATTTACAAAAAATGCTTATAAACTTGACCTATGCCTCAGAGTATGTGACATTTCAAATATTTTTCTCTTTAATTGTCCAATTTTAAAGAGAGAAACACAGGAAAAACAATCTATTAGACAGGATTTTGACTTATGAAGGTGAATATTTCACTATAAACCAACACAAGTGAGCTTTATTTTCTAAAAAAGTTGTTTTTTTCTCTTTTACAAAATGAAAATATCTTAATGTCTCCTTCTTTGATACTTCAGGGGTTGTTTAAAGTAGTGACCAACTGTTTTTTTGTCACTAGGGGGCAGCAGAAACAGACTGCGAACATGACATGTGGCCTTTTTGTTAGCAAACAGTTACCATTTTTAATCATTACCCAATTTTAATTTGTCCACTGGTTGCTTTATGGCCAAATACCTTAAAACTAAATAGTTTTCCATCATCTTTAATTGCAGTTGACTTTGTTTTGTAGTGCCAATTAGCAAAAGCTAGCTCACTCTGATGATGAGCTAGAATAATGAACATGGTGAAGCATTAGACTTGCTAAACGCCTCTCTGTGCTGCTGGCGTGACTCTTAATCTTATTAAACCCAACTCGAATTCATCTGATCTCTTTAACTCTGAGTTCTGGGCTGACTTTATGAAACAGATTCATCCTAATTCTGTTTCTTGGGTTAATTTCCGACAAACTTTTTACAACAAGCTCAGTTTTTCTGAGTTACCTTCATGAAACTCCACTCTGGTCAGTCTTTGTTTTTTTATAATAAAGGCCTTAACAGTTTAAATTTATCACATTTTTGCAGTTGAAGCTCAGATGTTTTTTTGCAAAACCCACAAAGTTTCAAACTGCAAAGTCTCATCTGTGTTTCCAGAATTGCCTCTAGATCGGTTTATCTCCCTAAATATCATGGAGACAACTTTACAGATGTTTCAGAACTGTATTTTTTTGCATTAAATGTATATATGTGGTGCATCTCTGTGCGCTCAATAACCCCGGCAGTGTAACTGTTATGTGTGCCCCTGTGTAGACAATTTATCCGGTGCAAAGTCAAATCATTTATTTCCCCTCATTCATCCTGATAGAATGAGAGACCCGAGGAACAACAGCCAATTTAGACTGAAAATCCCAGTTCAGCTCAAGGTAATCTGATTTCTCTGCTCCCCAGAAATCTACATGTATAGTGCTTATCAACTGGATTACTGGCAGGTAGGAAGAATAACCCAATTTGAGGTTACTTGTTTCTCTGTGTGTAGTATTCAGTGTCACATTGCATTAGAAGACGACGGCTATTGCTTTGTGGAATGGATGTGTAACTTCCTCGCTCCTCCTTTCCCAGATCTCGCTGCTCATTCATTCGCATGTTGTTGTTGTTGTTGGGTTGTTTTTCTTTTTTTTCCCTTTCTCTTTGTTTTTTTTACATTGCACCACCGCACAGAACAACGTGATCAAATATAAATGTACTGCAATCAGATAATGGCTTTAAGAGGTGCATTCAAAGGGGGGGGTGAGGCCTCAACATCTCTTGTTTTTTTTTTAAAACCTTTCTTTTTTTAAAAGCACCACTGTTTGTCTTCTCTACGAGCATGTTGGAGGTGACAGATCTGAGATGGTTTTTTTACTGGAGTGCTGACAGGACCAGGAGGGGAGCTGCTGTATGGGGTCCCACTCTGGTCCCAGTGTGGGCTGGAAAGGGGGGCCCCTGCCTGACTCATTCCCCGTCTTGGGGGGTGGGGGGGTAAATGCACAGAGGTCATGTATGGGTTGTGGTAACGGATGACCACCGTGCACGTACCTTCATCACCACAGAGGTCAATCTGCCTGGAACACTCGAGCACTCCCTCCTCCGGGGTGATTATTGATAAAGGATGGCACGCCAATGTAGACACGGTGGAAATTATACTCTGGGGGCAATCACCGCTCCTCCTCTTGTTTCCAGAGAGGGAGACCTTGCTTAATGTATAAATACTGTGGTGGGACACTATTCCCATACCCATTGAGTGACTATAAAAGAAACGGAGTGGAAACCATCAGGGATGCAGGGAGCCATGTCAGTTTCCTTTAGACACAGTCCTCCTAATATCTTTTAAAGGAAACAATCATCTTTCCTGATGAACCAAAATGTCCTACAGCAGCCAAGGTCAAGTACACTGAGCCAACACACACACACACACACACACATAGCGACAGTGAATGCATCATGTGTTCAACTGTGCATTATGTCCTCTCATCACACACCCCCTCCACCGTCCACTTTGGTCCAAACAGGGTTCGTTTCGATCCTCAAGGTGCTGAAAGGCTGATGCTTCGAATGAGTTTCACACAAAAGTGGCGGCTCAAAATTATCACATTAACGCTGCTTAATATAACCCGCGGGCAGGTCTGTTTAAACCTGGATCCAGACTGTTTGTCTTTGTTATCACATCCACGGATCCGAGAGTAAATTAACTGCCCCTGTTTAGAATTTATTGGCTCTACATACGCAATTAATGGTTTCCAGCACACTGTAATGTAGTTGTAAACAGATGTAAGGACGTTTTAAGGTATTTATTGATCTATTTGTCCTTTACCATGACTCACTCTACTGTATGAGGCCTAATAAATGTTTGATAACACAGTAAAACGTGGCTGTAATCTAAACATATATGTTTAGATCTTTAAAAACACATCTACAAGCAGTTCTGATGTTACATTATGTGCTTTGTTCATGAAGATGATAAAAAAATGTCATGAATCAATATCTTTTATTTAATTATAGATTCATTTTCTTTAAAAAACATGGTTTATTCAAAGCTCCATTTTCTTGGTAATAAATACTTAACATGTATGATAATACAACATTATTAATGGATAACTGGTGAATGTACTAACTTAATTATACAAATAAATACAATGTGGACATTTTATTCTGTTGACCAGGCTGCCAGTTTATGTCATAATAATGTTTGCTGAAGGTCTGGTTGGTTTTAGGCACAGAAAACTCTTGGTTAGGGTTAGAAAAAAAATTTGTTTTGACTCAAAATATCTGGTTTGTCTCCACAAACACGACTGCAAAATGTCCGAATGATCGCTAAAATTATGCGGTTTTGTCTGTTGAAACGGGAAGCAAACAGTGGTCTGGAAGTGATGTCTGTCAGTGGTCTGCTGCTTGGCAGACGTCTCGCCACCAACATCCCCTCCTCCTCCTCCTCCTCCTCTTCTTCCTCCTCCTCCTTGTGAGAAAGTCAGCTTAGATACGTCTCATGTGAACTACATCACATTGATTGGTATTGTGAAAATGTGGCATTTATGACTTTTACATATCTGTGGTTTGCAGAAACGTACGATGCTAGCATTTAATTCTGATGATTGGTCTAAAGATGCACATCCATGCTCTCCAAAAGAAGACTATAAGTATCATGTCATCGGTTGCACACAAATACTCAGCAGTGAACACTGTACTTAAGGGAATAAATAGTTGACAACTTTGTACATATGTCCTTGGTTTTTATCAGTGCCTGGTGTTTATATTTTGTGAGGAATGTGAATAACTTGGTCGAATCATCCTCAGAACAGACCTTTAGGCAAGTCCATGCTCAAGTTTTATAAAGGTTTGCTAGGTTAGGTTAACGTTTAAGCTTAAGTTTATGCACAAGACACAAATATTTTCAGCAGAAATTCCTCACTGAATTTGTTGTGCAAATAATCAATGTCCAACAACAGACTTTTCCAAAGTGACTCAGAGTTACAGCAGGAGAACAAATAAGTGAAGTATTTTGCTTTTATAGATTTAGAAGAATAAGATGGTGACATGTTGCAATACATAAACACTAACTTTTAAATTATATATGTTCTCAAAAAAGCTTCACATGCACAAATTTTTCATGTTACTTTAGCGTTTAAAATTGTGCAGAATGTTCTGCTAAGCCATAAGATGTGCTCTAATTTCTTTAACTGTGTATAAACATATACAGAACTGTTTACAAAGGTTAACATTGTATGTGATTTTGACAATTACACTAATAAGCACTTGTTTATGTCCTTGAATCTGCTTGCAACTAACAGTATAGTGTGTTATTTTATGTTACATATAATTTATTAATTGTTTAAAATAGTAGAGTGCAGCACAGACAGACAAAACACTGTTAATTAAATTGCATCAGACAATTATTTCTCATTAACAATCTAACAGATAATGAATAGGTCTTAAAAAAGCATCTTATCATATGAAACAAATGTAGTGTATTTCATGTATGTTTAATCTGTAAGAAGTGAGCAGATAATTAGGTGACATTGTAAGTATATTTACTGCACTGCAGCTTGTTGACGAGAACAGTTAGACGAGGAAACTCAGGAAAAAACAGTTGCTTAGGAGGTGCCATGTCCTACCAATCACTCTCCCCTTCTAAAGGGGCTCCAATGGCACCTGAGGGGGAATCTCATGGCTGTCATCCCAGAAAGCCTGCCGCACTGATGCCTGCTTACCATCTGCTCCCCATATGAGCAAAAACAGGCAATTGTCTCAGAGAAGGCACCTCAATCACACTGTCATTGAACTAATACACTTCAGCATGTTTCTTTTTTTTTTTAGGGTATGTTTGGACAACATCTCGGTAGAATCTGCAATGCTTGAAGTTCCTATTTGGCTCTCTGAGATAACAATAAATGATTGTGTGTGCATGCGGCGCAGGTCGAGAGTGTTTGAAATGTATATCATAGCCCTGCCCTGTCTCAGCGTGGACTTGGCATCTGACAGTGAAAAAAGCAGAACAGTGGGACCCTGTCAGTGTTACACTTCCTGTAAATAACCCCTCCATGCCTTTGGTTTTATCATTCCCTGCAAATGATTCCAGGCCCCTCCAGAGTCGACAAGAAATAGCATTATTTTATGGCACGGAAAAAAAAAAGGGGAAAAAAAGAGGAGATAAAAAGAGGAGCCAGGGAGAGAAAAAGGGAGATGGGGCTAAAAAAGGTCCTTCAGGGAACATGGTGTAAATGAAGTTCCAGGAATGACACAGGCGAGCAATGAGGCGTGGATGGAAAATATACGCTGCACATCATCGGATAGAGATGCCAGTGAAAATGGCTTCATTGAAGTGTCAGCCCTCATCCATCAATCAATCATCCGCAAGAAACAATAACGCTGCGGCGATGGGGCAGCTTTTATGGGGCTTACTCATGGGTATCGGAAACAGCACTTAAGTGTAGTTCTGACACTGGGAGAAAAACAGAGGTGAGGTGCTTGGCTTATTCCACATGCAGGTAGAGCAGATAGGAGGGAGGAGGGACTGAGTATACAGTGCCCCGCTGACTGGAAAGCTCCGGACGGACGGGCGGAGGGGTTTTTATCTCCACAACAGCGGTGGATTTCACCTTTTGTAGCGTCCACTTCGTTCCAAATGCAAGAGATGAAATTTGGTTTGAAAATACATTAAGAATTGTGCTTTTATTGTTGAGGAAATAAGACCAATTTCTAGATTTCATGCACAGAAAGCTGCATATGGACATGACGTTGTTCCGTAGGATGAATTCTATGCATGTGTGGTAGATCGGCGTAAACATCTGAGGCTAAATAAATTAAGCCATCCAGGCAACTGCTGGGCCCAAATCTGCAGTTTATCGATAGCAACTAATGTTCGAATCCAAAGTTTTCAATCCCAAGGAGCCACATATTGAACCTTTACAGCAAAAATAAAAATGTTTACAACCTGTTTTGGTCTCTAAAGCTAATTTCCTCGTTAATAATTGTGCTGGGTCCTGAATGTTTATGTAACTCACTCATTTAAATTTTATAAAATGCCCTAAAGGTTTGCATAATTAAAGGTATGGACACTTTGAGTGACAGCAGCTGTTAGCTGTCCATGAGGCCTCACATGCTTATTGGTAGCTACGCTCCACCGTCTTGCTCATATATGGTCACTTCAGGTTCAAGAAAAATGAAGCAAACACATGGCTTTAAAAGGGGAACCTGGAAGATTTATGGCTGACTCCACAGTTTTGTCCACTATTTAACATCATGTCTATGATTAGCATCTGCAGGATTGTCGCCTACTAGCTGTCAAAACAAGTTTGAGGTCCATGAATGTCCACTCAAGCTTACACGTACACAAACTGTCGATAATATTTACCTCTTGCAGACCCTAGTGGACCCTTTTCCACTCGCACTTGAAAAATATAATTTCAGTTTGGTAATCTACAGCCATGCTAGCAGCTTTTTAAGGCTGTAATGCTAACATTAGCATGCTAACATGCTTGCAAAGACAATGCTAATGTTCTAATGTTTAGCTTGCATGTTGACCATGTGTGATTTCTTTTTAAAATTTGCTAATTATCATTTAACACGGGGTAAAGCTGAGGCTGATATATAAGGTTGTAAACCAAAGAATTTGATATATTAAAGTTTGACCTGATTATGGCGCTAGATGATAAGTAAGGAGATCCTTACTAGAAGTTATTAGGATCCTTTTTCTGGTTACCATGAATGTCTGTACAGAATTTCATGGCAATTCATGCATGTCTGCACCAGAGCAGATCACTTACTGAAAAAGATTTGAAAAAATTAAACAGTTGCTCATAATTTGAATAAACCAATTTATTTTTATTCCTCTTCACCTCCCTTTTAGTTTCTATTCCTCTATCCCTCCTCCTCTTATACATACTAGCATACAGTGTACATGCAGCATTATTGTGTTTACTTACAAATAACCTCTGCAGACCAAAGGCACTGAAATGGAGCGACATATCCTTTAAGGCTATGTCGTTGTTCAGCACTCTCCCTACATAAAAATAAACAAAAAATGCTAAATGGTCCAACAGTCGCTTTTGCTGTATGTGAGCCTTTTGATTTCCCCAAACCAAGTCTCTTGATGGCTCCTCAGCAACATGAAACATGACACGTCATCCATTATTCTGTACATGTGCCTTGCTATCTCAGCCCGCTCCATATGGCCCCTGTTGTCTCCAGACACTCAAATCCCTTTCCTCGGGCCAGGGGCTGTTTTTGTGGGAACCATTACATTGCTCCTCTTCCTCAGAGGAATGGGGTGACGATGATGAGCAATCGCAGCCAGAGCAGACTTTCTGCCTCAAATTCTGACAGGATATTCAACAATTGACCGTATCCGCTTTGTTGGCCCAATTGCTAATTCATGCAAGTTGACAATCTGGAGGCAACAATTATGAGTGATGAAAGGACTGAAAATAAGAGGAGAGAGCACTTAAGGGGGAAGGAGGGAAAAAAAAAAACATGAACTTTACTTTACAAGGAGGGAGGGAGAGGTGGGAGATTTCTTAGTCGTACTACATACTGGAGAGAAAGAAGGCGGGATTGCCAAGCAAATCTTCAGCACACAGATAAACGTATCCGCAACATAACCCCTTCTAAAACCCAAACACTCTGAACAGATGAATGGATGGCAATGCAAGCATAAAATGCCATTTGTGTACTGAATTGTGCTCCAAAATGGCTGCTGCATGAATCCCTATCACACACACACACACAAAAACCTAATGTGATGAAAGAAACTTGATAAGGAGCTGTGAAGACCTCAGGTGTTTTTATGCCAAAGCCTTTTGACCAAAAGAAAAAATCCCAAGTGAATTTGCATGAGTTATCCTTGTTTAAATCCCTCTGTGTAATTGGAAATGATGCACAGTGTTTGAGAATAAAAATGTAGGATGTGGTGAAATAAATAAAAGCATTAATGTAAATAAAATCTGCGTTCTGTGATTTGTAAGAATAGAAAATGCTCGACAGATGCACCATGTTTTGAACGTATCTTTTCTTCTTCTGCATTACTGTATCAAAACAAACAGTATTTTCATGCCCCGCAATGATGCAGTTTAATGAAAGCGATGCCTGCAATGCCATTTATCTGCAAAGAATAAAGATGTAGGTAAAGGTCAGGGCAAAAACCGTGGCACATATGCACAAATCTTAACATTCCTTGAGGCTCCCAAATGACAGACAAAACATAAAGAACAGGAAGTAAACAGGGAGGAAAACTCAGAGTGTATCTTTGCTTATCAAAGGGGCTTCTGACACGAAAGGCCTCGCAGCCTTTCTGGACACGAGGATTGAGAGTAACGGGATGCATGTCATAAGCTGTTGTCGACTCGCCTCCTCTGCCATGCGTTTGCACTAAGTTTGCCGTAGTGTGAGGGAACATGAGGGTTATGCTAAGTGAAATGCTCATTTTGCGTTTGTGATTACCAAGGCCCATGGGCGATATGCACTAATGTGAGCTAATGCAATAGATTACACAGTGCTGGCCCAGGGGAACAGACAGCAAACAGATGTGGTCTACTCAAAAAGTGAGGGAGGGATTGGAGGGGAGGGGGGGGGATCAAAGTTTAAAGTGTTCAATGTGGTGAAGATTGTCCCTCGTAATTTGTTGTTTGCAGAATGCACCGCTCTGATACGCTTTGTCAGTCTTCTCCGTCTATAAATACGGGAAAATTCAACTGCATTGTGCTCATGTTTTGCAGATGCAGAAGCTTTTTTTTTTTTACCCCAAACTTCCCCCAAGAAGCTTTTTTCCATGCACATGCAATCACAAAGAAAGAAAAAGAAAAAAGGTGCACTGCTCTGTTCAAAACTTTCACCCTCGACGCTATCAGTGATGTCATAACAGGTGTGTTGTCTTTGACAGCTGATAAGCAACACCTGTGTGAAATGACCAATTAGGGTGTGACAAGCACAAGCAGAGCAAACCTATTATATTACATTTCAAATCAAAAGGAGCAGAATAGGGTTTTTTTTTTTTGTCCTGTGTTTAAAAATGAGTGCAAATGTAAATATCTTCTGTGACAAATCTGAAAAACACAACAGTGCAAAATGTGTTCTGCACTTTAGCACAGAAATTCTTTCCTCAGCCTGGTCACAATATGCAGATTTATAATGACTGAGAGTGAAACTGCAAGGCTTTTCACCCAGATTCTGACACGGCTATAATCTAGACTTTGTAAATACTGCCATCTTGTGGCCAATCTGAATCATTGACGATAACTCCACATATTTCTCAGTACTGTACTGTAATCTTAACACAGTATTTACTGATGATACATTTTTGTGCCACAAAACGTTGCTGAGACATTCATTCTTTGGCAA
>JAQNCA010000002.1:23365880-23388420 GCA_029783725.1 Acanthurus tractus | reverse complement strand
TGTAATCTTAACACAGTATTTACTGATGATACATTTTTGTGCCACAAAACGTTGCTGAGACATTCATTCTTTGGCAAAAGAATTATTGCTGTTAATATTTTAATCAAGGTTTGTTGATTATACATGAAGTTTAAACTGTTTCCTTTTGAGGGCCTGCGGTGCCATAATAGAGTGACTGAAAATATGTCTTTTCTATACATGCATATGCAGGAATGACAACATTAAATAATCTATTTTTATTCTATACTATTCCATTTATATATCCCATGTGTGTTGAATAAAAGTCTACAACTCTGATTTCGTTGTGCAAAGACAAAAAAAATTACACCTTCAGACAGTAATAAAGTTATTGCTATTGCATGCATATCGTTTGAAACTTATAACATGACGTAAAACAATGGAAAAGGTGGATGTTTGGGTATGTCAAAACAATCTAGTGCTGAATTTCTCTGATTCCAAATCTGCTTCTGGATCCAAAACCAGACAAGTCTGCAACTGATATAAAAGCTGTCAGCGCAGGGCGTCCCCCCTTGGAGCGAGTTAAGGAAACCAGGCTAATGGGTCTCTCTTTGAACCAGCGTCCCTCTTGGTCTCAGCACAGAATAATACATGCACATAAAATTGTTTTAAAAAATGGGGAGAGGGTCAGGCATCAGCAGAAGTGTTCTCCCTACGTCCCTCCACATGTTATGAACATGGTTAAATCACTGCTTCTAACCCACATTGGATATCGCTCTGTGGTCTGAACGGAGCTCCCTCACATTGGAGCCTTTTTACAAATCAAATGCAGTCCTGAATCAGAGCTTCAAAATGCAAATGAAACAGATTTTACATAATCCAGTTAAGTGTATTTTAAACATATCTTCTCCGGCTATGCATTCTCATTTAAAACTAAACATGACGACTCTTTAATTTGTGTTTTTAAGTCTAAGTGTATTTCTGGAGGGCTTAGTTCAACACATAAATGGATATCAGAATATTGCAGCCAATACATGTGATCTATTTGTCTGCAGAGGTCGAAATTAAAGACCAGTGTGTCTCACTAAACAATACTGACCACTGTCTCACTGCATGCATGAAACTGCAGCTGAATCTGTGCTGAATGACCGACAGTGATAATAACAAATAACGCCACAGAGCTTTTTTTCGCCTCTCACTTTTTTATTGAAATGTGTCATACAAATCCCAAACAATATTTTTTCATTTTTACATAAGTACAAGTTATGTGAATACCAAACAAACAAACAAAAAATAACTTAACCCGAGCCTTCCAAAGTGGCAAAAAACACTAAATGAGTTGACCTGAGACTTCTTGTTCACAGTGTGTAATTAATCAAGCCATTAATCAACATTGCCCCTTTTTTTTTTGTTCTCCAAACTTCAATCAGACCACATGAAGTGGCTCCTTGATGAATCAGCTTGGACTGACTGCTGCCTTCTGAAATGCAATAAAACTTTCAAGACTGTGCGCTGTAAAAACAAACTCCTGAAAACTGAGTCGATGTGCACTTCAAATAATGCAGCGGGACAATTTAATACACAAACAGAACTGATGAAACTTGGTACATTTTACAGGCTTGTGGATCCAAAGCACCACTAAAGCAGAAGACAGCACATTTGCCATTTCAAATGGTCAAATAATAACCAAGAAATCTGTTCCGTGTTTAAAATGGACTTGCAGGGACCAAAGTGTATTAAAGAAATCCACAACCCGTATTGCGTTGCAGTTAATCATGTGCCACAGGTCGATACGGCCTCAGCAGCAGTTGGTCTTTGTTTAATGTGGTGCCTGACAAACACATGTCCGTTCAGTAATACTCCAACTCAAAAACATCTGTCTCTAGTCGACACAACAACTGGGTAAAGAGGCTCAGATGACATGATAGCTACAGCAGCTTTACAAAAATAACAGTGTCTAGAGCCTGAAATGAGGTAGACCACTTCTGCATACACAGGACGAGTTACTGTGGCCTGTTTGTAAACCACTGGGCCGAAGCCATCAAGTTATTCCACAGAAAAAACACCCACACCCCTCAGTGCCTTTGAAAAGGACAAAAAAAATACAGAATAGTGCTTAATTACTGCTCAGACATCAACAGGTCGGTGACTGAAGCAGCAATTTTTCACACAAATTATATTTAAGTTTTTAATTAGTATAACTTTTAGGAACTCAAAGCTTACATATGTGTTAATTCTGACACATTTTGTCATAGACATTTAAAGATATGTGAACATTAAAGCGGGTCAAATGTGGATTAAACAACAGTTTTAAATTGAAAAAAACATATATATATATATCAGTGCACACCAGTGGAATAATACTGTATCTCTAAACAGAGGTAATCTGCACTTTTTCGTCCAAAAAAATAAAAAAAATAAAAAAATAAAAGTACAATTAAGGCCTCTGAAATGTCTATTCAACACAGTTTATCTCCTCTTTATCACTGGAAAAATATTAAATTAGCTGAGTTTAGACACTTTCTCTTCAAGTCTGCACATAAAACAAACTTTACAAGAAGTTCTCCAAAACAAAGTAGCAGCTCAGTTCAAATCTAAAGAGAAGGGTGGAAAAAAATAACTTTTTGTGTTTTCAAATAAGATTTGATTCATTTCCATAAACTTTTTAAAGACTGGTCTGGATTCGAAAACAAGTAAGCTGTAAGTTTGTGCACTTGTAAACATTTTGTCAACCTGTTACCTCGGTGCTACTTTAGGTAGATTTGTCAGTGGTCCCATAGCGTTGGTTAGGGAAAAGGCCTGAGGGGTCTCTCCTCTGCAGGTTGGGCAGACTGGGTAAGTGTTGGTACAGCACAGTTCTGCCCCCTGAGAAAAAATCTGTGATGTTAACTCTACAAGCTGCCAGAAGATGCAGATATCATTTTTATAAAAAATTATGCTACTCTCAAGAGTGTGTCCCTCTCCTGAACCTGGCACCCTAATACGTACCTGCTTTTGGGTTGGCCAGACCTCCGTGGCTGGGGTTGGCTGGTGTGCTGTGATAGAGAGAAGCCAAGTCGCCGGGCGGGTAGGAGCGCAGAAGGTTCATCATGTTCCACTCAGAGTCCAAACCTCCTCCAATAGCTGCAGATGTAGATGTGGTCTTCATAGGACCCAAGTTCTCAGAAGCCGTGGATGGACCCGAAGCTTGCGATGTGGGTTTCACACTTCTTCCCGAGACGAGCAGCCTGCTGGATCCATCTCCTGCTGGTCCTCTGAGACCAGGGTTCTCGCTGGTGTCAGCTTCTCTACCTGTAGGCACCGTGTACTTGAACCTCTTGCTGCTGGGTTCACCAAAATCCATCGGTGGGAGGCTCCCGAATCGGCTGGACAGGCACAACCTGGCAGCATCTGAGTGCCAAATGACGCCACTTCTGGCAGGATAACTCCTCTCGCCTATTCCCACTCTCTCTGGGAGGGCTGGTCGGTCCAAAACATACTTACTTCCTGTGTTGGGTTTCCTCAAGAGGTCTGTAAACCTGGAGGATTCTTGGCTGGAATGTGAATCAACGTTCAGTCTATGACGCTGGGTTTCCTGGACAGTATCGTTAAGTGGTGCATGGACAGGGGACTGTTTTGGACCAGGAGGTTGGTTCACAGGGGTCTTTTCTTGTGGTTTTGCCGGTTGAGGAGGCGGGGACTTGGTCCGACGAGGGTGGCGCCGTTCAATCATCGGAAGTGGAGCGACATCTTTCCCATCGAGGGCAGGGGGGCAACCCGTAAAGCGTTTCTGTTTCAAACCGCCTCTGAGTCCGTTCTTTTTGGTGCTGTCTGACTTGTCTTTGTGGGTCAGCTTTCTGTGTATTACCAGAACCTCTGGGTACATGGTTTTATATGGGCAAAGGGAGCAGACAATTGGAATTAATGCATTTCTGGGTTCTGAACCGGCAGAGATGGAAAGAGACACCTTTAAGGAAAGATCTAATGGGGCTTCAGAGTCCTCGTCTTTAATTTCCTCCTTTTCAATCGTCAGGTTAACAGGTATGGGGCATTTTCCCGAGTCATCAGTCGGAGAGTAGGCAGATTTAGCGATTATTTTCTCATACTCTGCATTTACTCGGACTAGTGGATTGCCAGGCTTGCTACCTTGGCTATCAGCTCTGTTCTCTGGTGTTCCACCGGTGCATGATTGTGCTCCAGGAACCCACAATTTGGAATTATGTTGAGCAGGATTTTCATCGTCATTTCCCTGTTTTCCGTCGTTAGGCGAAGGCACAGGTCGGCTGGAAATCTCCACGTAAGGTTTGTCCTTGTGGCGGCGATCCAGGTGATATTTCAGTGAAGTTTTCTGGGCTGCAGCGTAGTCGCAGTATGGACACCTGAACGGCTTTTCACCTGAAACAAACAAACACTTAAGTATAAGCATAATTTAGCATATAAGCCGCAGAGTTAGCTCTGCTCTCTACAACTAAGTAAATTAATTAAGTTTCATATAAATCATTTTCATTAAAATATACCTGTGTGAGTCCTCTGATGAACTGTGAGATAATAGCTTGATCGGAATGATTTGCCACAATAGCTGCACCCTTTTGATCTGACTTTTGATCGATCAAAACCATCCTCACCTATATAGAACAGACACAAATGCATAAATTCATACACAAACAGGAAAAGGACAAAAAAAAGGAAAAAAAAAATCATAAATCAAGTGAAATTATCTCTCCCATCAGCAGAGGGAGCACTTGGTAAAGTAGTAATCTGTACAAACAATTCAGACAGTGAAACATGAGCATGTAATGAGCTGTCATAATTACCTGGACCCAGGTTTTCTGTCAGAGATGCTTCCTCAAAGCCTTCCTCCGAGCCTTCCTCTGCATGCTCAAGCGAGTTTACTCTTAACAGCTTCCCATCAACAGAAGTTGGGCTCTCTTGACCGCCTCTCTCACGCTTGTGGACCCTGGAGTGAAGAACTAATTGGTGGTAGGTCCTGAAGGTTCTATGACATTCCTCACAAGTGGTTGGCCTCCCCTTGTCCTTGTCCTTCTGCATCAGAGACCTTCGATGTGGCACCAGGTTTTCAACATCAGTCTGCTGCTGAGACCTGAGCTCTCTACCAAGGACCTCTTTCGTAACTTTGTCTCCTTGTCCCTCAGACCAAATATTACTCAACTCATCCTTATCAGAGCCACATTCTTCGTTGTCTGTGCTGGCTTCCTGGCCAATATCTTTAGTAGTATTAGGACCAACTGCAATCTTTCCCTTTGTTGCAAGCTGCCAAGCCTGATATGTGTTAAAGGGATCTAGCTGGGGAATCCATTTTGAGGACCTCTCATGTTGCAAACCATTTCCTGTGGCGTGAGGCAGAAGTCCTAGACTGTGAAGAAATGTTTCCTGTTTGGAAAAGGATTCAGTGGTGCCACCAGTGCTCTCCTTATCTTTTTCAGGCTCCACCTCTCGATTATGTACTTTGCTGTGTTCAACCAAACTGTCATGGTCAGGGAAGAAAAACCCACAAACCATGCACATTTTGTAAACTGTAACTATGGGCTCTATAGCAGGGTCTTGGACGATGCCGTTGATTGTAACAGGGGTCTCCAGGTCTTGCAGGGCTTTGCTTTTAGCTCCTGGTTTTACATGCATCTTCATGTGGTTCTTTAGGAACCATGGCTCTCTGAATCTCCGTCCGCAGACGTTGCAGCAGTAAGTAAAGTAGTCCTTGTGCTTCCTCATGTGGGTCTCCAGCTCACTTGCATCTTGTGAAATCTGACCGCAAACAATACAGCTGTGAACCTCCTCTTTTTGGATTGGGAGGCTGCTTGGTTTGGGCCGGCTTCTCTCTCCTGGGATCCTGAATTCGGCTTCAACCCGAAGTACGGCCGGTTCAAAGAAAGTGGTGGGGTGCTGTGTTAATACGTGGGGTCCCAGCTCATCCTGATGTGCAAAAGTTTGGTCACAGAACATACAAGATAATGGTTCACTTCCTCCAGATTGCAACACAGCCTTTTCTGAGAAGGTGGTGTGTGGTGTCATGCTGGAGCAAGGCCCCGGGATGCTTGCACTATTACTGATGAGGATATCTTGGGCGAGTCCATCAGGGCTCTCCAAACACGGCAGCAGTGGATGAGTTGGCATTGTCCACAGCTGTTCACACTGTCTAGATGATCAGGAACCTGTAAAAGATGGGAAAAGTGTCTTCAGGAGCTGTTAAAAATCAAAATAGGATAGCTTAGCCGCAACCTAACTTAAGATAAAATCAGGTTAAAATACACCACCCAGACACATTTCCCTTGTAGTGAAACAGGAAATGCATCTTTTTTAGCAATCAACTGCAAAGTGAACTCATTTCCTCATTCCCATAGCAGTTTAATAGGGCTAATATTAATGGTAGCTTCAAACTAATAATCCTGCTCACATATCAACATATTTTTGTTAAAAATAAAGATTTAATCCTACATCTTTTTTAAAGGTGAGATAATAATAAAAGTCACTGTCAGATATAAGGCACTATACTGTGATTAAATAAAACATTCATTCAAATACTACATGAAATCACTATAGTAAAGGCCACAAAGAAATTTAACTACTCATTCTCCAACTATCTTCTGTTTGTAATCATATCTTAAGTTCAGATTTAAAAAGTGTTATATGAAATTAGTTTGATCAGCTCTACACAACATAAAAAAACAGCCACAAACAAGTTATTTTGATCTTTTTCAGTAATGCCAGTCTACAATGACTGGCTGCTTAGTCAACTCACATGTTTCACAATTGCAAAAGCATTCTATACTCCAGGCATGTTTCATTTATCACTTTTGTTCTGTGATTATTAGAACTAACCTCCTTGATGTTTTTTGACAAAGCAGTTCTCTCAGCATGTATAATGAACTGCTTACACATGTGGAGAAAAGGTTAAAGAAATCCAAATCTCACATTTAGATTGACTGGCACTAAAACTGGAATGACTGGACCAACAAGTTCAAAGACTCTGTGTCGATAGCAAAATTATATAGCAACCAAAACCAGTCTCTCAGCATCTTAAGTGTTTTTTATTATTATTATTATTATTATTATTTAACCTAATCAATCAATATTACATAATAAATTAGTGTAACAACCAGGCAATATATTGAAGCTGGTGGGGAAGTCCCAACTGTTTTTGCTCGTACTTTTCCAGTGAATCACTCCAGTTCTCTTAAATGATATAACGTTGTATTTTTAAACACAACATCAACCCAATTAACCATGTTGTTGTTCAGCTAGCTATAATTACTTTACCCTGCTGAACTTTTGACTTAATCCAGGTGAGCTCGGGGTAATGACCTAATGTGATTTTTTTTTTAAAGCACACACACACACACACACTCTTTTTTTTCTCTCTCTCTCTCACACACACATACACACACACACACTAGCTTTGTGTAGGACAACTTTAACGTTAGCCACCTTGATATTCCAGTAAACACAACACTCATAAAAAAACAACAAGCTGAGGTTAGCTATTTAAGAAGAAAAAAAAAAAGTCACGATTTAACAGCCCGAAGCGTTAAATTGGCGTTGGCTTAGCAAATGTCGATGGCTAATTAACGGAGGGTTTATTACGTTTTTATACGACTATAACGAGCAGAGCACGAGGGATTGGTTTCTCCTTTGATCAATATCAATCATGTTAACGTTTCTGCTGCCGGCTGTTGAGTCTGACTGCAAAACCACAAGAAGCTAAATTTAAGAAAAACTTCAACTACAGACACGTAACGTTACGACAAACCGATGTAAGAGGAAAAAAAACAACATAAACGTTAACATAAACCGTCACATACTTACGTTCCTGCTTATTGAATTTGCTTAAACGTCAAAACTCAACGTAAACGAACTTAATGTAAGCTAACCAGCGAGGTCAGTGGTTTTGTTTTTTTCTGCTGTTGTTGTTGTTTTTTTTTGGTTTTTTTTTTGCCGTTAGCAAACTTTTAAGTTAACGTTACACCTTCTGTCGCATCGACTTCAACTCCCCAACTGTAGAAACTCACCAAACAATACCTACCAAACTCAGAATTTCCGGATTAATAATGACACACGGCGCACTACGGGCGACTGAACGCTGCGTGCCGCGGGTTGCTTCTTCATTTCACGGCGCGTTGCCGGTGGACAGCTCACCTAAACGCAATTGTTTGAATGTGACTCATATTTGTTCCACTTTGCCGTAACTATAAGTCCTCACTGTGACTCCGCAGCTGTTGAGCTTACCCTCCCGGCGCGTGCGTGCGTACGTGCGTGCGTGAGTGCGTGCGTGCGCGTGAGAGAGAGAGAGAGTTCGCTTTCTCCCAACGATTTTTCTCTAACGAGGGGAGGATGGAGCGCGTGCACGACAACCTTAAAAAACCCATAGGGGCGGTCACGTGGGTTGTGAATAAACAGAGACCACACACAACAAAAAAAAAAAAAAAAAAAAAATGGGGGAGGAGGGGGGGGGATTAGCACACATAGTTTTAAATAATCCTTTAATGTACACGTGCGACGTGTTGTTTACCTGTGTGATGCACTTTTAAGACATAATGTTACAATCCTGACTTTTCACCACGTGCTCCGACAGGTATGACAATCCTGGGTGTTTTATCACTGTCACGTGGGTTTGATTTGCAGCTTAAATCAGTAGGTTATAATCCGCTGGTATGTACAGTGAGTTTATATTTATTTTTTGAAACATTTTCTCGGTGTTTATGCTTCTCGTTAGCATGTTGCTATCGGGTTTTTAAAGCTTCTTTAATGTATGCTAACGCAGTTCCTGTGTTGTCTATAAGCATATATTCTATATAAGCACACCGTTTGATGTGTGGTGCTGCAGTGAACCTACTTGAAGTGTTGCCCTTCTTCTTCCACGCTCTCACGTTATGCATCAGCTACCATGTGGAGATGGGGGAGGGGTGCCTCAAACTTTTCACAGTAGGTCTACATGAGGGTTTTTTTTTGCAGAAGCAGGTTGGTTGGTTGAGTCATATGTGAAATTTTTAGCTTCTTCCTATTTCCCGACATGAAACATGACCACTTTAATATCCATATCAAATTGCTGTGATCTGTGACATCAGACAAAGCCACAAACCGGATGCAAATGTATCTATGTGATCTTAAATAAAAGGGGAGCTTTAGTCTGTTATAGGAGGAAATGTCCAACAAAACTTATTGTACAAACTCATAATAATGCTAATTATTGTATTAGATAATAGCAGGAAAACAAAAAGTCTCTACAGGATTGTTTTGGCCTATACACAAAATACCTCATCAGAATAATACGCTGACTTTCTAGATAAAGATCATCACCTACAGTAACACCCTCTGACTAATTTGAAGTCAAATAACAGCCCCTCCTCCGCCCTTAAACCCTTTCAAAGAGACATTAGGCACTGATCTCAGCTTAAAGCCACACAATCAATGAAGATAGTCAATAGATTCTCAGTGTAAACTGTACAAGACACATGTGAGAGCACACACGCCCTGCTGCAGAATGGCAGCAATGTCTGAAAGAAAAAAAAAAGAAGAAAACTTTATCAGTAACAACTCCCAACTCAGGAACAGTGAACAAAGACTGGAAGGCACCATTTGCCAAAATATTCTTTTCTACATTAGGTTGGGATGTCTCCCTGTACAGCTTTTTTAAAAAAAAAAGACTATTAAAGAGTTTTACCAGAAATGTAAAAGTTGTTTTGAAATGTCAGCTGTTACCAAACAGGTCAGACCAACGCATCGTGCTCTTTTAATAAAAACATATGTAGATCTGCAGGTTTGGCAGGCAGACTAATATAATAAGCTGCTGCGATGATTAATGTGATTGTTATGGACTTGCCAGAGACATAAAAAAAAATCACATGCTTGTCATATTTAAGAAATATGCATTACAAATATACTTAAAAAAACAAATATTTTATTCTAATTTTCTCCGATCAAATCCTGTCAAACTGTTGGTTTAAATAGGCACATGTTCTCCGATTACCTCCGGTGCATATTAAGACATCCTGCGTCTGTTTTTCATTAGCCAGACTCAATCATTTTCATGCCCTGCCCTAAATTAAAACATTTTTTATCCCCCCCTGCAATCCTCTGATTCAGTTTTTGGCATTCTTGCCTCACCCCGAGATCCTGTTACACAAACAAGTCTAGTATGTTAATCAAATGCACCACATGTGACACATTGAGGCCTCCCGCTCATTTCCCATTGTTCTGTGACCACAAAGGCTCTGTGAAAGGCTATCAATCTGGAGGAGCAGTATGATGCCTCAGGATGATGAAAATTGCCAAGAGATGTTGTATTCTACCATAAAAACACATTTTGTGCAGCAGGGGAAGCATTTAAATCTTCCACTCGAGTAAAAACTGGAGTGATGCTTTGAAAAGGCTTAAAAGTTGTCTGTCAATCGCAAAATATGTATAAAGTTTTAAACAAAAGGACATTTGAGAGAGAAGTCTCCTTAGAGAGTTGTATTATTTTTAACAGGTAATCATTTGAATGTTTTTTTTTAATGATGTTTAACATGTTGAGGTATCACATTTTAAGAAATTAAATAATTTTTTAAAACTTAATTTGTTATTTAACTTCAAGTAAAGGGTGTTAGAGATAAAAAGGAAAATTATTTTAGCTATTAATAACTTACTTCCTGTTCTGTTTAACCAGAGGTTGCAGTAGTTTGAGTTTGATCAGATACTATTTATTTTTAGCTTTGCAGTTATTTAATCAACGGTCATGCTTTGTGCTGGTAATGACAGCAACAAGTGGACAGCCATTATTTACTTTTAACTGATTTAATTATCTTTGTCCCATTGTTTGACTTTATGCTAATGTGATTTCTCCTCAAAAAATCCTTCAAACTCATCATCTCAGATTGTTTCCCTGCAGAGGAGGCATAACCTACATCCATACGTTCAGCAAATTCATAATTAGAGATAAAAAAAAGACAACAAAAACAAATGCTTGAATAAATAATTATGCATTCAGTCGACACCACAGACACCCTTATAGGAGCTGGATCAGTGAATGAGGAAAGGCTGTGGAGGCTTCTTTTTTGTCTCGACGTGTCAGGAGCAGCTGACTGCATTGTTCTCCTCCAGATTCACAGCCTGGCTTCTTTCATAATCTGGGAGTCGCTCCTGAAAGACGCTGATAATATATAATCTCCTTTCTCACCCCGAGTCAGTAATGTTTATTCAAAGCAACCAGCTGTTGTGTTGTTGATCATCTGAAAAAAATTTTATCAGTCAGCAGCAAAAAAAGCATTCCTTCTCTGAGTTCTGCACATGTTTGAAATATTTTGCTTCCTTCCTGAGGACAAACTGAGAAGAAAGAAAGTCTCTTTGTTGTGGTGCTGGTGAACTGTTTGTAAAAAAACCCCTTTGACTTTTTAGAATTTTCTTTATTTCATCGTCGCCATCAAACAAAAATATAATATAAGTGGAAAGTCACACTGTTTCCTCAAGTAATGGCAAAATAAAATACAACAAAAAGAAAATTATACACAAATAAATGAGCAAAAATGAGATTACTCTGGTAAATATTCAACAGTTACTGACTAAAAAGGGAGATTGGTTTCAAGGTTGCTCATGTTTATTTGTGCTGATTTTAGTATAAATCAAACAATCTGCTTCTCTTAACGTCAAAACAAGGAGAAACTAATGTTGGAATAATGGTTTTCATGACCTTCGTTTTCTGTCAGACACAAACTGAACAGTCTCAGAATAAAACCACATGAATATCTCATATTTAAAATTGGCAGATTAGGAGCAACAAACTTGAATTTGACAGATGTGCCTAATAAACTATTAAAAATTATACTTTTCAAAGACAGAATAGGCACAAAACTGACTGTAGTTAACCCGCAGAGTAATGCAAATCATCATAGAGATCCTGAAGATACAGATTCATGAGTCTGAAGTTTACCTACATAAGTATTTATTCTACTTTACCATTAATTTATTGTTTCATGGTATCTTTGTATCTTGTTATGCGCACCAGTCTTTCAGTGCATTCCTAATTTGCTGTGTTTTGTTTACTTGTAACAAACTTTTCAGGGACCAAACCAAGTACAGAAATGATGCATTTAATCTCAGTATTTGCTTTAAACATCTCACAATTTCCAGTGATGTTTTTATTATCTTTTAGCTGCAGTTAAAATCACATCACTGATCTGAATATCAAAGTTAGAATAACATCTAACAACAGTGACTCTTCAGTATCTTGAATGGCATTAAAACAACCTGAGTCATTCTCAGGATTTCTTGTGTCAATCTAAACCTTTTGTACCTCCAGCAGGATGTGACATGCCTCAACAAAACCAACCCTAAAAAAAAAAAAAAAAAAAAAAATCGAGAGCATCTGCATCAGAATGCCTCCCACACACAAATTTACCACCTACTGATTCACCGACGGTTGAAGAGAACAAGACTCTCCTTGTAGAAGCGAGATCATACTAATGATTTGTTATCAGATTCAGATAAAGTGATCATCTCACTGGTTCCTCGAGCCGTTTCGCCCTCGTGTTTGCCTACAGAACAGACCTGTTACCGGCCAGCAGTGCCGTGATGCACATTAGCGCTGACAGCAGGCCTCCTGTCAGGCCTCCCTGCCCACTGCTGCCTTGTTCCACCCCCCCCTTCGGAGCTCAGTGCATTCTCACAGTCACGTGCATTGTCCTGGGATGAACTGCAGCAACAACGGTGGTCAATCAGATCTCTGCTGGATTCATTCCTATAACTCCAAAAAGCCCGGCCGATTCATTTATGTCTGCAGGTTTTTGCAGAAGGGATTTACCGGCAAATTTCGATTGCGTTCATAATTGTGCAGAAAAAAAGCTGTTGCTTATAAAAGCTTCCAATTCTGGCCTTGTGCATGTAGAGACATGCTGCTGTTATCTCTGCTTGCACTGAGCTTTGCAAGGACACCCGAATGCATGAAAGGGGCTGAGAGAATTTCTCAACATGGTGACGGACTGAAGACATCAGGAACCGACGTATAAAGCTTTTCATTTTAAGATAATGTTAATGGCGTTTCTCGTGATTTTATGTGTAGTAATGAACACGAGCTCCTCGCGCATACCAGCAATACTGTTGACAACAACCTCACACTGCATCTTAATTTGAAACAATCCTCAGGGGGGAAAAGACAGACAATGGACCACATGTCTTACACGCTGCAAAAAAACTACCTCACTTTTTCTCCTTTAGTGCCACGGCAATTACTTTGATGCACAATTTAAAATGATCACACCTATTACGGAGGGCAATGCGAGAGGAGTGTGCCTCATTGATAACAAAGGAGCAGTGTGAGTTATGCCTTCAGGGGCGGCAACTCATCACTTAATGGTGGGTGAATGGTGGGTCTCAGACATTACTATCTAAAACACATCCTTCCAAAGACTTCACACTCCGCTATCCATCATGGAAATTACATCATAAAAGGTGGGAGAAGATTTGAGCACTTCCTTTACCTGAAATGTACAATTCCTTATATCTTGTTTTACATCTTTTATCTCTAAGGTGTCTCATGGGCTTTAACAAAAAAGAAAAAAATAATGAATGGATTAATATTCAGCGGTGATGCTCGGCAGTTTTCTGTCCGTCAGTCAGTTTTAAATGACAGCCTTCGCCGTGGTCAGGTCTTTTTTTTATTATTTTTTTGGCCACCATGTGTGTCATTTAACTGTCACTTATCTGTCAGCTGTACAAATAAATAAAGAGAGGAGTACAGTAGCAGAACAGCAGCTCACAAGGTTAACAAATGTCTGTTGAAATATTTGGGATATCAGTGTCTCTATTGTTGAAACTGACTGTTTCTGCCTCTCTGGCTGTTTTTTCTTTATATAATATCATTATATCACCATTACTTGTACTTAAACCTGCACCGTACATCTTTCTTTTATATACAGTTGCATGTGTTTTACTGTTTATTCTATTCATATGCATATTACTCTGCTTTTTGCCGTTCTTGTTGTGCACTCAACTGTCTCAGTGCTTTGACTTTGTGTAATGAAAATGAAACCCAATCTTACAATTATCATATTTACTTTTTGTCAAACTTGTGAGTCATACTTTTGCAATTGCTGCACCACCCCGATATGTTTTTTCAGTACATTTCTCAACAGGATTGTAGTTTGTAAAGTTGAGAAAGGAACAAACAAATGTCAAATATATTTATTGTCTTTGAGATAGCTGAAGTTACACGTACACTCGTACATACATGTACAGGCAAACAAAAGCACAACATTAATTGAACGTAAGCCAAGAACAAACGACCGAAACCGTAAGACTTCCATTGAAAATAAACGACACAAAGCTGATCGAATGTGAATTATGACTCTTGCAAAACGTACCACGAGGACACATCTGCACACGGACGCCATTTTTTGCCATCTCAGATGCTTTTGTTAGCGTTGACGCTCCCCACAGAACAGGAAAGATTGTGATGTCCCCATATGGCCCAAAACATAACAGTTAGGATACGTATATATGTGCATTAGTTTACATACAGCTTACAGAAAGTTAAAAAAAAATCTTTTAAGTGCAGTTTGTTACATGAATATGCCCCTTTTTTTTCAGCTTGATTGGGAGCTGTTAATTTTAATGCCACATAAAATTATTATTTTTAAAAAATATTTAATATTAAACATTGCCACACCTTCATGATTCCTCTGGTTTTTGTCATAAAAAATAGAAACAATATGACAATGTGCTCTTAAATGTTTTTTTTGGCAAATTACTGAATTAAAGCAAAGCAATGGTTCTGTCTATTGCATCAGCCCAGTATGTCAGGTTGCAAAAGCAGAGAGGAGTCACATAAAATGTCTGTAGAAAAGTTTCATGCTCACATTTGCTGTACTTGTCAGGACATTTATATGACCAAATATATATAAATGTGTATATATATATCCACAACCTCACCTTTGGCAGTTTCAACATTTCTAATCACCACTTGTTCAACTACATGCCCACTGTTGTTCACTTGCATTAATCCTCCCGATCACTTTTCATTTCCTTTCATTTCTTCTTAACAACGACACAAACAAAAATAAAATAATGCAGTTAAAGTAATTCGATAAGGGTTGAACAGGAGGTGAGAAAGAGAGAGATAAAGATTGAGTAAGGGCAGGAAGGAGAGAGGGAGGCTGTACAGGAGAGTGTCAGTGTTGGTTTTGGTTTCATTTGGCCTTTTCAGCTGCTGGAGCGACAGCGACTGGCTCTGTTTGGACACCGGCATCTGTAGAGTTACGTTTCTGACCCTGAAATTTAAAGGAAAAAAACTGTAAATTCTTTAACGGTATCTGCTGTTTTAAGCCATGTCACCCATGTCAAATCTGAACCCATGTCTAACCCATCAGATATTTATTTACAATTGATTTAAGGCTCCTGGAAGCCCTTTTTTGTATTGATGCCAGCTGTGAGTAACAATTTGTAACTTGATGTCTTTGTTTTATTTCCAAAAGTGCCTTTTTTTCTCTTGTATCAATTAACTTAATTGCATGTACTGCAACATTGCATGAAATATGGGTCCTCATATTCAACTTATTAAACTTATCACAGACCAGCTGTGCAGAAACAGTTGACAGGATGTGCAACTGCAATGTGAAACAAGGCCAACGCCTTCAGTTGCTCAATGAGTAGCTGCTGCCATCTAGTGGAGATATACTCTAATATGTAGGACCTTAAAAATAAGCCTGAAAAAGCAGTGATGGTCTCCTTACCAGAATTTTGAAGAGCAGCGTGATGGAATTCCTCTTTTCCTGTTTCTTGGGACCTTCGGCTGCATCGTCTCCAGCTTTGGAAGCTGCTGAAGCCGGTTTGTTTTCTACAGCCGCCTCTGAAGACTTGGCTGCTGCTTTAGGTTCCTCCTTGGCTTTAGCTGTCTGAGCCGCCTCTGCTGCTGCAGCCGGGGCAGGCGTCGCCTTCTTGGGATCTGCAGCCTGAAAGTGTCGAGTTGCATAAAGCAAAAACTGAATTAAAGATCCGATGTTTTCTTTGCTCTCCTAATTAAGTGCAAATAGACTTTCAGGTGACATCAGATGCACCATTAAGATGTACAGGTTGTTAGATTATTGTGTCTTAGTGATTGAAACATTACGAGAGATGATTGTAGAAGCGCTGATGTGTGTGTTGTTATGATTATCAAGTATAAAAGAAATGGAGAAAAACAGTTCAGCCATAAACTGTTAAAAACACTCACAAAAATCACTTTACTATTAAAAATAAGATGATTCGGTGTCCAACGTAAACAGCATCATCAGCTGCAAAAAGTGACAGGAAGTAACTCTGATAAGAAATACAGTAAAAGAGGTCACATGACTTGGAAAGGAAACGTCACATGAAAAAAGTAAAAGCCACAGAAGTCGTTTTAGAGCAGGTTTTAATACCAGATGTAACTGATGAAATTACTCTGATTAATAATGTAACTGTAATCGAGAGGTAACTTTCTTTATTTACCACTCCAACTTTTTTCCTGAGGAGCCGAACTCCACTTGTGGAGGCTGCCTGGACTTTTGTTGTCATGTGGTCTAACAGTTCCTCAAATTCACATTAATCTGTTACTTTCTGTTTGATGATTTCACCTCAATACACGTTCAGAGATTTTCAGATATTTAAGAAACTTAAATTGGTGCTTACTTTAGGCTTGAAGAGTGACAAGAAGGAGGATTTTGAGGCTGTTTTCTTTTCTTCCTGAACAGGCGGTGGTGGTTCTGGCTTTGGAGAAGCCTCCAAGGTGCCAGCTTTTGAGGGATCCACCTTCTTTTATCAAAAAAATCGGAGAAGAAAACACACATCATGAGGTATTTATGAATTAAATGCATGACCATCATTGAAGCTGACAGGGTGTGGGCAGGAGCTGCCACCTGTGAAATGAAAAAAGAGGTAAGAAGGGTGGAAAAAAATCCTGGTTTAGAGCAGAAAGAGAGGCTGACAAATCTGATAAGAGTCGTCCCCTGTAAGGATAAAGAAGCCCACACCGTTTTGCACCAAAGTTAAAAAGTGTCATTCTCTGTAAAAAAGAAAGAAAAAAGAATTCGTTCACCCACTGAAAACAAGAGCCTTCTCCTACAGAGGATTAATTTGACCCTTTGGGAAATATGCTTATTTATTTTTTTCTCCAATAATTGGGACGATTGATAGCACTCTCATGCAGCAGATGGTTAGCTTAGCTTAGCATAAAGCCTGGAACAGCTAGACTGGCTTTATCTAAACGTAATAAAATATTACCGTTTAACATGTCATATTTGGTTTGTTCAATTCATTAATAGCCAAAACTGAAATGAAAAACTAAACATTGAGGCTTTGTGGCATTTAACATGCTAATTAGTGAGCTTTAGAGTTACTACAAGGCGGGTTTTATTACCCAAGAACTGACCCAGCTGCAGACATAATGGACCAATATGAGAGTGATATTGTTTTCTAATCTACTGTAACTCTGCATGAAAGTGAATAAGCGTATTTCCCAACATGTTGATCTCCATCGGGTTACCTCTGCTTCTACATCGGGCTGTGCTACCTCCTCCACCGTCTGCAGGGAAGGAGAAAATTATTTGTTTTCCCATCAATTCAAATGCTGAACGAAATGCAATAAATCACAGGGCTGACTCATCTGTCATGATGGAAATTTACGACAATTGGAAACTGGGATTACGATATGAATTCATTAATCACAGCATGAAAAAAGAGTTTGGGTTTATTAACCTGCAAATACCAAATTTCACGTGCGTTACTTGAAATGAATGAGATATTATATTTGGTTCGGTTTAATAATTGGTACATCTGGTGAAACATCATGTCAGAGGCGCCTGCAGAGTGAAGAAAATGAAGAATTGGGATTCCTGAGCACTTCCTGCTGATTTACCTGCTCCTCTACAACTACCTGTGTGACCTCCACTGCCGTCTCAAGAGGTTCAGCATTGTTTTCGCGCTGAGCAGATGCAAATAAAACAGAAATTGTTAAATTAACCTATGCAATTTAGAACACTGTGATTATATATATGTGTAGGATCAGAGGATTAATTCACTCCCTGAAAAAAAAAACCCAAGAGTGAGATCTTTCTGTTGGTTTACCTGGACGTCTGCAACAGGCTGTTGCACCTCCAGTGGTGAGTCCTGCAGAGCAAAGCTACTTTTTTATTCTGAAGAGATGCAAACTAAGATGTGAATGAAAATGTTGTTATTCATATTTATACACAGCATGTCTGAGCATGATTCAAAGGAAGACCCACTGTGCTGGCACGAGGTTTGCTGAAACACCGATAAAACTCACGTTAGCATAACATTCCCTGAGAGGCCAGACTCTAGTTTACCTGTACTTCTACCTCTTGTTGTACCTCTACTTCTACTTCTGGTTTTGGTTTCTCCTCCATTTTCTGCAGGACAGTAAAGTAATTTTGTTGTTAGGTAAAACAAGACAGAGCGAAAATGTTGTTAAAAACAGAACAAAAGAAATGCTTAATATGTTAACATGCTAATGAAAGCCGACATGAACTGGTTAAAGAGTATTCAACACTTTGGGAAACATTTTAAAAGCCTTCATGTCAAGAGTAAGATGAGAAAATATAGACCACTGTCATGTTTGTGATCAAGGTCTGGAGCACAAGTCAAAGAGGCGATTAGCTAAGCCTAGCATAAAGACTGGAAGCAGTGAGAAACAGCAGGCCTGACTCCCTCTGAAGCTAAAGAATACTTGGTTCACAAGAAACAAATTAACAGACATTATGGCTTCAATAAACTGTGTTTATTATTGAACCACAGATGCGCAACCACTATAGGCATGTTTTTAAATTTTGAATAGAGTCAAGCAGGCTGTTTTTTTCTGTTTCCAGTTTTTATGCTAAGCTAAGCTAGTTTAGTTTAGTAGTAGAGAGAGGCAAAAATATGTAAAATAGTTAATGGCAAGTAAAAAATATTTTAGGAATATTCCAAATTCTGCAATTAATCAATCATATGATGCTTGTAAATTTAAAAGCTAATTTTGCAAGTCAAAATGAGGTCACATGTCCAAGGGAGGGACTTCACCTCATTTTTGGATCTTTTCATCTGATGCAAGCCAAAATGTATATTTCCCAAAGTGTTGCATTATTATTTTAATTAAATGAATAATTATTGCAATAGCATGCTGGTAATATAATGTATCTTGGAAATAAGGACTAACAGTGCTAATATGAGGCTTTCATCCAGGGAACCCTTTTACCGAAGTTGCACTGTTATTCCATGTCCATACCTGGGGAATCAAATTGTGAAAAAGTATTGCAAAACCTTTTTTTTGATCATCCTGGATGGGCTGAAAACTGCACACAACTGCAGCAGGTTCAGTTTCTGCCACCTCCAGACAAACCAGCTCACGTTCGGTTAGTAACAGGGTGAGCCATGGTCAGTTTAAGAACACGATAATCTACTGTACCCCTGGTGCAGTCTTGGCCGGGGCATCGGCTCCACTTGCTGAAGCGCCTTTGCCTTTGGATGCCTTGACACTTAGCAGTACCTCAAATTCACATACAGTATGTGTCACAGGACACATTTTGGAACATACACTCACCAAAAGACTTTGTGAATAACCATCCCTTAAAACAACTTTCTCATCCTGCAGTCTCCAGGTTGCTGGTTATTTACCTTTTTGCGGAAGAATCTACCCAGAGAGTCTCTGGCTGATATTCCTTTTGAGGACTCTGGTTCCTTTGCTGCAGCTTTTGGTTCTTCTTTCGGTGATGGTTTTACTGGTTTGGCAGCTGGCTCTCCTTTGATTTCCATCTTTGGTGGCTCTGGAGGAGGTGGTGGTGGGACAGACATCGCTTTGGGTGCTGCAGGTGGCTCAGATACTTGTGCAACCTATTCAAGAGAATTTGTGTTTAAACAATAGTTTACTTAAATAAAACTTCACACAGTCTCCTGACACAGCAAATACATTTTAAGAAGCACAATGACGACTTGGTGTGATGAGATAAATGCAAAATAGGGATTAAGTTTTTGTCATTTGTAATGAACTGCAAATCGGTTATAAAAAAATTAGGGGACATTATATGCTCACAGTGGTGGCTGCTGCTGGTTGGCTCTCCTTCTGGGACTATTTGGCAACGGAAACAGGAAGCAGTTAGAGAGAAAGAGTTAAACTACAGCAAGCAAATGTCAGTAAGAAGCTTGTGTACATGTTTGAGAAATGCTTTGGATGATCTATTCATTCTTTAAAGGAGACATATTATGACAAATTCACTTTTTCAGGGCTTGTGCACAAACATTTGGAAATCCGAATACTAACCCGCCAAGTGTGAAATGAGACAACACTGTCTGATTTTTGGGGGCTGCATTAATGAGATTTCACTCCTCTTTCTATGTAAAAGGCATGAGAGTAATGTTTGCAAAGACAGCCATGTTTGTTTATTTACTCATTGTGTTGTAGCTCAGAGCTGAGTATAAAAACTGCTCTGATGTTGGCTGCACAGACAAAATGCTTCATGTGCTCCCAGCATCAGAAGAACTGAGTGGATGACATTTTAAGTTTGACCGCAACAACAAAACAACAGTTAAAAAAACTCTGAGGGCTCAAGCTGCTCACTTAGGGCAGCTTTTTTAGCAAAGGCTAATACAAAGAAGGAGTCCCTCAGTCATGTTTCACAGATCATTTTAGTGGCCTAATGAAACTCAGGTTTGATAAAATGCTTCTGGACCCACCAGTCTCCTCACAGTATGAGAAACCGTCTCACACGGACTCTGTTATGGTTTTGCTATTTTGTTCATTATACGTAGCCATTTTTAATTGTCACTTACTTTAAATTAGGTGATTTATTTTTAAGTAAGATATGATCATTTTTACATTTACCAGTGAGGGGTCATGTGTGATTTCAGAGAAACATTCTCAAAAGTTTTATGAAACATTTATTTGACTTTACGCATGTAAAAAAATGATCTGTTCAACATGATGAGAATGAAACTGAAAAAGCAAATATAGAGTTCACCACACAAGACGCTTCTCTTTGTCATATTTCAACTTTATTGTGGTTTTTTACAGATCACAATATGGATACTATTAAATGATAAAATCATAATTCTTTACAGTATATTAGAATGATATCTATCGGATTACCTGAAGCTGTATAACAACCATTTTTTTAATTAAAGAGCTCCAACTTTGTAAAACAGACACAGTCCTCATGGTAGCTTTTTCAAGTATAGAAGTAGATTAAGCTAATCTGTGAAACAAGTAGCTTTATTGTATTAAATTGAGCTAATATAAGGTAAATAATCTCTAAATAACTACATTAATAGATTTTATACATGTACCAGTCTTGTTAACTAGAAATAATCACTTGAGAAATGTTTTACATCTTTTGTTTGTTTCATATCATACTTTCTAACAACAGATCTTGACAGTTAGCTAAAAGCTGTTTACAAAAGTTCCTGTGCTACTTTACATGTAACATGCTAACACGTTAGCTCTGTTTTGTTTTAATAACTACAGATTTGTTCTTCACTGGGCTTTGTCGGTCAGAAATGGGCCTGTAACAGACAAAGTAAAACAAAGTATGTTTTGACGGTTTGGAGAGATTATGCATGACTAAAGTTACTAAACTAACATTAAGTGACAGGGACAATAGCCAGAAATAGCGGTATTTACCTGCAGAAAACGTTTGGGAAACCTTTAATGTTACATGCAGATGTTTCTTGGTTCTCCATAATCGGATTCATGCTCGAACATGTGCGACTCTGAGGTTAACAAACTCGATTACGGTGATCCCCTCGTATCAAAACATACATCCATGCTGCACACACCGCGGATGAGGCTCATACGCCGGCAGAGTTCATGCGGAAATGATGGGCGGTGCCTACTCGAGGTTCTCGCGCGTAAACCACACCCACATTTGGCGAAACCCCGCCCCTTCTGGTGGGTCGGACAAAATATGAATGGAAGGCAGTGAAAATCTGAGCCAAAAAATGTGCGATTACGTCTGGTTTATGCCATAACATACAAATTGATTTTTGGTAGTTTAAAAGATAAATTTGCAAGTTAAGAAAGTTGCAGTTTATCATAAACTGACGAATTATTTGAGTCTGAAAATTCGTATTAGAAGGACTGCCATGCATATCTTTACAACTGCAACTTTATTGACTTGGGAAATTGTCTTTAAAATGACAGGGATTTTTGGGAAGAAGGCTTAAAAGAAACAGGCACTAAAACTGAGCGTGAGGCTGGAACAATTAAGCTTTTAAAACAATCAAGCAGCTTGACATATTCTAGGAGTAACCTAAAATGAATAAAGCATGAGCCTGAAAATGATCATAATATGTCTCCTTTAAATGATATGTAATTTATTATAATCACGGAAAACCTCAATTCTTAAACATACAGAATTAAACAGAAATGGCCAGTAAGTGATCTGCAAAAAATGTATCCGGTTCCTGAACTGAGGACCCCTGTGTTCAAAATAAAACAATTGACTACTTTAAAGCCCAGTGTGTAGGATTTAGTGGTATTCAGAGAGACATTGCCGATTCAATATTTTCACCTCAACCTCTCCTTCCAGGTGTGTAGGAGAGACTCTGATGGCAGTAAAAACCAGTTGTTTAGTTTGTACATTCTGGACTACTATTACTACTAAGAATATGGGCA
>JAQNCA010000002.1:23349363-23359536 GCA_029783725.1 Acanthurus tractus | reverse complement strand
ACTTGATTTGCAGGCGTCTGCTTTGGCTCCTCACAAACAACCTCTGAGTTTGTTTCCATTATTGTATGTACTGGCTCCTCTTCAAAGGAAGGAAAACCATTTGATTCCATGACTTCAGGAGTGACAGCACTAGACTCTGATAGAGAAAGTTCAATCAATACTGCATCAGCTGACAATTCACTGGCCCCCTCATCGTTGTCTTCGGTAATTACTTCATGCATGCTTGGCTCCATCTTGTTCACAGCAGTAATGTAACTGGATTCAGGAGCAGGAGAGAGCACTGCCTCAGTGCAATCTGCCACCTCTTTCGGAAAGCTTGAAGAGATCTCAGATGGAAAAGCTTTGTCAAGAATATGGTCTTCATCAACAGTTTCACCTCCTACACTAAATTTGTTCGGGCTAGTTTCAGATTCTTCAGCAATTTCTGCTTTAGTTTCATTTGTGGCCTCCTTCTCAGGATCACAGTTTTTGTGGGGGTTGATTTCAAAACTGTTGGTAACTTCCGCCTCCTCCACTCTGAGCTCTATATTCTCATACACATCATCGTTTATGATGACCACTTCTTCGATGATGATCCCAGCTGTCTGGCTGTCAGAGGGTTCCACATCTGCAGTCGCTTCAACGACTTCCTCGGCAATGACAGCAGCGGATTCAACCAGTGTATCTTCTTCATTTGCCCCTGTCTCCTCTGTGGCTACCTCTTCCATTGGGCCTTCAACTTGAGGGGTTTGACCTTCATCACCAGTGTGCGTTGAAATATTTGTGTCAGCTCTTCTGTCTATTTGCGTTGATGTTTCAGATTTTTCATCCTCCCCGAGGTTGGTTGTGATCACGGCGGCAGCATCATATCCACATGAGTCCAACTCCTTTATCATTAAAAAATCAACATTCATGTTAAGATTAAATACAGTCGTTTTTTGTGTCATGGATGCATTTGCAGAACCAAGTGTTTGATCCCACTGTGGTCAACTGAGCGGAAAACCCCATCATAATGACATATAGTACAGCAGTCCTACAACAAACACTAAATTACAAAATAAAGGTTTAAATAACATTGAGACTGTGGCACAGATGTGTTGATTAAAATTTGTGGTAGCTGTTAAGGTGGCAGCTTGTGGTGTTGTTGTTTTGGAAAACATTATAATGTAAGGTGTTTTCTGCTCTGTACATTTAGATAAATTGGACAAATATTGTCAACACTTTTCAATCCAATGCTTTCCACGACTAAACCACCAAAAGTTCAAAGTTTAATACACAACTATTTTTGTTATTCAACAAACAACTGAACATTTCTGAAAAAAAATATATTGCTTAATGTTTTTAAAAAAGACTAAAACTTTGTTTAATGAGCTGTGAACTGTAGATTTTACCAGATGTTAAAAGGGTCTGGTTGGATTCGTTTACATCAACTGGGATTCATGCCTACATGTCAAGGTACCTACTTACAAGTTCTTTTAGTGAAAATATAGGCAGGAAAATCTGCAGGTAAATCAACAGTAGGCAGAATAATAAGGAACAGTGCACTCACCAGCTGTGGATCAGTGGCAGGAGGACTTACACTTGTTTGTTCTTCGTTCGAGGTCGCTTTTCCTTGAACAATCTTGACATCATTTTCAAATGTTTTGCCTGAATCATTTACTTTTTCTCCTTTGCTTTCATTGACTTGTTCTGTCTGGGTGATGGTCTCTAGAGTTTCAGAAATAACTGGAGCATCAGCATGTGGACTGTCTGATTCGACCACCACATAATCAGTGGACTCTGTGGACAAGTCAAAAGACATAGGTCCACCATTTTGCTGGACTATAGTCTTACCATTAGCTGCAAAACAAGAGAACCATATATCAAAATGTCATTATCAAAGCCCATGTGACAGGTTTCAAAACACAAGATTGAAAATCTGCTAATAGACTTACAATTCTATTAAACTAACATGTGACAAAAAACTACTAGTTTTGTCGTTTAAAGGTAAAATTTACAGGTATGAATGTTGCTTGTATTGTCCAAATGTTATTGACTGTGACTTTAAATGAGTTCTGAAGCTGCTTGCATGCAACACTAAACTTGTGCATATTATCTGCTTGTGTGATGGTCCATGAAGTAAACATGGGCAAGTCAGTGTTAAAAAGTGACATCTTTATCTCCAGCGTCAACATTAGCTCTTAGACAAACTCAAGGGCCAGCGGGTTTTGTACAGCATTATTGTCACTTAAGAGACACAAACCATGACAAGTTAAATAGTCTGATTGCGACTACGCCTATTGTTTATATTGGAAGTCTTGAGACATTGTCCAGCTGGGAGTCACTGTGTTTACAGAACATCTGGAGAGTCCGTAGGACTGATCCAACATGAGCATGAGAAGATCGGCTGGTTTTGTCTCTGGGTAAACTGATAAGCAATGTTTTACCATAAAGTGAGACACAATTTTTAAAAAAGAGGTAATAAAATAATCACTCTTAGATTTTTCACATTTAGAGAAAAGTAATAGTGTGCATTTATTTGTGTGTGCATTTACCACAAATTATGAATGTGATATTTCACGGATGTAATCATGTATTACTTTCCTGTTATTTATCTGAATAGAGAACAAAAATAAAATCTCGCTCACCATCAATCTTCATTCCATTTTGCGTGATGTTTGCAGAGACGCCATTCACCAAAACCTTCCCATTCTATAAAAGATAACACGTATTATTATTAGTCTATTTTGGCTACACAGTTATCAAAACATTATCTACAGTGAATTTCATTTCAAGAGAAAACATCAGCTTTGACTACAAATGAATCCTGAAACAAATAGAATTTTTTTAAAAATTGGGGGCCCAAACATTTGGTCCTGGTTGCGTCATACGGCTGGTTCGGAGGCTGCAAAGTTTTAGATAATGCAGGTATAGTATCACAGGATTTTGGTGTAATTTGGATAACTTTACCATGTTAAGATCTCTGTCCTTGGTTTGCTCGTTTCCCATTTTTCCCAGATGTGACCTAAAGACACAGGCTCAGATAAACTGAGAGAAATTGAATTAAAAAATAAAAATATATATTTATATTGTTACATGACAAGCTCTGCAAGTAATGGCCAACTTGTTTAAGTACTTACAAACAGTTGTAATCTAGGATTACTTTAATGTCTTACCTTGTTATAACTTCTGCAAGTCAGGCAAAGACAACCCTCCTTGGGAAAAAACACAGAAAAGTGGAGGTCACTGTGTCACAGAGATGAGTTTCGCTGCTTCTGCCAAACTGTGTGCATAAAGACTTTTGTAAATAGCTTTTTTATGTGTGCTTTAAAATGGGTGGGACTGTCTTCCTGCAATCGATTGGATTTCCTCCAGTGAAAAACCTGCCACACGCCCAACAGAGTCTGAGTGCTCTTCAGTGAAGGCGTATGATTAGCTCAAGGTAATCTCTGTGTGACTTCTCTGAAAGTGACCCGACAACATCCCAGTGACTCTATTTAATCAAACCACGATAAGATACAACAAAACAAACTTTTGCTGACAGATGAAGCTGAGAAGTAACAGGATATGTGTTAAGGATTTTAACAGGGCACAATTTCATAATACCAAAGCAAATATAAACATGTTCTCACTTACAGTCTTGTCATAATAATCTGATTATTTTGTTATAAAAAAAAAATGCACTTAGCATTACATTAGATTTGTAAAGCTAACATTTTAATCCAAGATTTTAAAATCATTATCATAAAGATTAGGAAGCTTAAAATATTCAGATTCAGAGTTTTGTCAACACAACCAGAAAGATGTTCTTCGCTTACAAACCAGGAGGTATCGATTACCATCCCAAGACAAAAAGAGCACATTCAAGACTGAAACAAATCTGGAAACATAAGCAACACAACAATAGTATATTTTACAGAGCAGAATGCCAATCCACCTTCACTACCTTAATGCAATAAATCATGCACATCTTCTCCAAACACAATCTCCCAACAACAACCTTCCCAGCAAGACAAGATACATACACCATTAGCCTTCAGCAATGCCAGTGGACCTGGACCGGACATGTACTCAGAATGGAAATGACAGTGGTTAGTTTGGCTTCTTTACATTGGACCCCAGAGGGTAAACGAAAAAGGGGGAGGCCCAAAATAAAATGACGCAGGACCACAACATCAGCAACAAAGCCGTGACCTATAGGAACGATGACAGACGGAGGAACTTCCGTGCTGCCTGATGCACGTAATGGTTGTGACCTACTAACTGACAAACTGGCTTACTGACAGATTTACGGTTTGTTGATAGAAAAAGACAAAAGAAATCAAAGTCACGCGCCTGAAAACAATAGCTGAATTGCTTTGAACTTATGTGCTTGTTTCAAGTTTCAAAGTAGCTGCTTTTACAGCTAATCAAGACATAACAAAGAGCTCTGTAATGAAATCATCTGTCTTTAAAGATTTCCTCACAGTCGTGTTAAAATGGCTCTGAGGGCCCATCAATGCATCAATAGAAACAGGCCTGTCTGAGAGATGTTCAGTTATCAAAGACACACACACTTCAACTGATTCCTCCCTTCTTTTATTATTGTTATCTTTCTGTGTTGTTTGGTGCTTTTGTGAGTAAGTGTGCTGTGATCATGCTGACAGAAGCTCACAAAGCCTCTTTGTACAAACATACCAAAGCCCAAAGTAGCAGAAGGTGTTTTAACATACACAACTGTGAAATAAAACTGGGTTAAAAAAAACTTAAAGTGTGCAGACATTGTTGAATTTATTATGACAAGGCCTGGAATCCATGAAAACAATGTCCCGATTGTGGCTTATGGCCTGCACATTGAGGTGGGAGTTGGATTCCCCTGTTGTGCACTTCTGACTTCATGCAATGCCTGCAGCTGAGAAACCTCAAGCAAACTCTGCATGATGTACCAACACATTGCAGCCCACTGGTTTTATCACTGGCTCCACCCTGAAGAACACTGACTTAAACACTAGTTGGAAGAAATGGCAAATCAAGAGTAATTTAACTCACATAAAAACAATATAATTTCTAAATATATGGAAGCAAACAATGTGTAATAGCAATAACTGAATCTTGATGTGGCATATTTCATTTTATCTACTGATATCTTTTGCAGCTCATCTGATTTGGATTAAACGTGTTACAGCTCTGAGGATAAATTAGGTAAATATTTGAACTTGGGTGTAGCACTATTTGCTATTACAATATTTACAGAGTAGAAGTTCCGGTACAACAGAATAGCAAGTTTGACAGATTGTAAGCAGGCCTGCATGTATCTTGAGATTACTAATTAAACCCTGCTGAATCCTCACTTGTGGTGTAAAATTGACAAGACATGTCAGCTTAGTCAGTGAAAGTGAAATAGGAGGTCATTTTTAAGCGTCATTATTAATGCAATGTTATATTAGCTGAAATGTGCTTAGAAACGCAGGTGTGCAATCAAAGATCAATGAGAATATGCTGTAAAACTGACAAAACCTACAATGTTGAGCATTTTATTGTCATCTCATGTCATCTGTATCCATCTCCATGCTTTCCGCCCCGCTGGGTGGCGCTGTAGTCATATTGTTGAATTGGGTCATTGAACAGTCGAGGAAGCCAAGATGGCAGCCACCATGAAGGGAACCGTAGTAAGTTTTAATTGAAATAAATGTTATTTTGTTTTCCAGACACACCGTTGTCGTTTTATCTGAAGATGCGAATAAAAACAGCGGAGAAGTTTGTAGAAAAAAACACCGCACGTGCTCGTGTCGGTGATATTTAAAGTCGTGGTCACGCCCTCGTGCAGCTCATGTCAATGAAAGTGGCTAACGTTAGCCTGCTAACTAGCCTGCTAACGCTGCCTGGATTTTTGTGCAGTTTTATCACATGAACCGAGAGTTTACCAGCCTGTTAATGATAACTAGAATAACGATAACTGGAAAAACGAGTGTTTATATCATTGACAGCTGTGTCAAGGTTCTTTTACTCAGGTTTTCATGTACAGCTTTTTAGCTAAAGTTTGCTAACATAACCGTTATTATGAATGAACAAACTGGGTTTTGCGATGTTCGGTTTTACAGTAAACGTACATTTATTACGTTTCCTGTTGTTTTCAGGCGGTTGAAGACGTGAACGTGACTTTTGAAGACCAACAGAAGATCAATAAATTCGCCAGGAACACGAGTCGGATGACAGAGCTGAAGAATGAAATAGAGGCAAAGAAAGTAAGAGATGTGTATTTTTAATTCAGACATATCAGGTAACTTACAGACAGTGGACTTTAACATTTTATAGCAGTCAAATTTTCAATTAGGTTTGACATACTAGGCTTTTATTGCACTCCTTTAAAGGTGCTGTACGTAAAGTTTATGCATCAGTTATGCTGTGATTCCAGTATAGAGGTTAAATTTATATTGTTTACTTAATGTACAGGGCTTATTTAGAGTTTAAATGGATTATAGGGACAAGAGTGTGTGTCAGGATAACAAGTTGACTAAAAGACATGAGCTTGTTCCCATACCAAGAGTTAAAACTTGGTTTAAAACATTAAAATAAAAAAAAGAAATCTTATCAGCAAGGCAATATAGGACCTGAAGAGTATTAACACTGCATTTTGTATTGTTGCTTATAGTAATAATTGGGTCAGATGATTTGAAACTGATGTGACAAATATTTATCAGCACATTTAATAATTTACTGTGAAAATTTAATGGTCATTTTCGAGGCTGTAGTTTCCTGTGCTCTGGATTTTCTTGTGACAATAAAGAGGTACTTCCTTATTTGTTTACTTACACTCACAGTGTCTTGAAGTATAGTTAAACATGCTGTTATTCATCAGTGTCAAAAAACTACACCCTTTAAGATGACCATAAAGTTGATTCAGCACTTGTAAGCACTTTAGTCCTCTGGAAGTTTCTTTGTTCAGATGAGTCACTGTTTTCTGAAGTCTGCAGGGAGGTGCAGCGGCTAAATCACAAATATTGATCTGTTAACATCTTTAACGGAAACTCTGTGATGGTGTGTCCGTGTCCCTGTGCAGAAATCGCTGCAGAACTTGCAGGATGCCAGCGATGACCTCATGATGCTGGATGACGACACACTATTGATCCCTTATCAGATCGGCGATGTCTTTGTCAGTCATACCCAGGAAGAAACACAAGAGATGCTCGAGGCTGCAAAGGTAGAGTTTTCTTAATATGTTTTCATGCTCTTAGTTTTGTTGTCATTATTGCAAAAACCGCATTAAACCAAAGTTATTGAGTTAGAGAAGTGTGGCAGAGAATCTAACATCCGGTGATGGACAGAAAAAGTAATTTGATGAGCAGTTGGTCTCTGAAAAAGTGGCTGAGAAAATAACTTTATGACAGAAAATACTGTACTTGGGTCAGTTATTTATTCGGTCCCTTCTCCAAAAAAAAAAAAATTCTCTCTTTCTTGTGTTTAAAACAGAAAAGTTTCTCAACAAGAGTGAAACCGTTAGCGCTGATACATATTCATGTACTGCTTGACTCTTTTTCAAATGAAAGACATTTCTCCCTGCAACATGCTGATTTTTTAAGCAGAAGAACTTGGGTCCATTGAAAATCGGTTTGTTCAGACGAGTCACAGATTTTGAAGGCAGAAGCTTTTACATGCTTCACGCGCCAGATTAAAATGAATTTTTCCTGCTTTGGCTTTGATGGAGAGAGCTGCAACAAAGGTCCAAAATAAGTTGGAAACAAAATCGTTAAGGTTGGCACTGAACCCTGAATCAACCCAAACTCTCTCACCGAATAAATGGTCTGAAAAAAAGTGATTATAGTGAGGTGGATAATTATTTTTAATACATGGAGAGATGCTCTGTGCCCATTCATTCAGACTAAATGCTGAAAAGATGAACTTCGACTTGTACTTCGATGCAGCTTGAACGCAGGTATTGTTGCAGTTACTTCTGCAGGAAGAACTACTATAGTCTGTTCAATGAAAACATGTGTGACACATTCTTCAAACTGGAACATTTCAGATCACTGTTGTTGTTGTTGTTTAGCTTTAAAAAAAATGTCCTTCCTGTTGTGTAAAAACAACAAGTTGTAGTTGTACATTGAGTCATGTGCTGGGCTGTTGCCTGGCAACCCTTAGGATGGCGATAACAAGACTCCAGATACGAGAGTGATATCGATCTCCTCATCCAGCTTTCCACAAGAGAGTGTATTTTATGAAAGTGAGAGGTGAGACCTTAAAGAGGTGTGCAGTTATAGTCGGTCATGAGCACAGAAACAGAGAGAAAGAGCCTCAAGCATCATAGAATATAACTAAATAGAATAGAAGAGAAGAGAATAGAACGCAGTGCCTGTATTATCATTGCAGAACCTTACATAGAAACTCTAGAGCAGCTCCTCTTTATGGTGCATCATCAGGACATGGCGGCTCTGACAGGCCGCTGTCAGGTTGCATTGTTCAGCCAGATGGCAGCCGCCGCAGAGTGCTTGAGACCCTCCTCGGTGCACCACCGGGAGAAGAAGTGGGCAGTATCATTGTTTCATAGCAGCTAGAGGGCAAGAGACGACCATCAGGGACTGGAGATTAGAGCTGGTGCTCCTCTGTGTCCCTTCCAGGATGTTTGTCCTTGGTTGCTGCTGTTTCAACACACAACAAAGCAGCCTGAGCAGACCTGTAGTGACGGACAGGAAGCTACGCACACTGAATGACAAATATGTTGAGAGCAGCTCACCTTTCAACACACAATATCTGATTATAGGTCAGAGCTTCTTTAGATACATAACAGCAGTATCGTATTGTATTTGTCTACTTATATGTTTGTTATGCACCAAAACACTCAATCCTACTTTTCATATATGAAAACCTGCTCAGCAATAAAACTGATTTTGATTTTAATTCGAATCATGCATAATTTCCTTATATGATAGGATTATGTTTTTACTAAGTTATCTATTTTGTTTGCGGAAACGTCTTAAACTCGCTGTTGCTCGTCTTTGTGTTGTAGTTTGCTGTCATGTAATTTGATTTCTGTGTTCTGCAATCAGGAAGCACTGGAGCTGGAGGTCAAAGGCCTTGAGGAACGAGTGTCAGCGATACAGCAGGTGTTGGGCGATCTGAAGGTCCAGCTCTACGCCAAGTTTGGTAACAACATCAACCTGGAAGCAGAAGAAAGCTGAGCAGTGAAACGGACATTGACAGCTGCCCCCAAAGCGGACTTTTTCACGCAGCGCTCGAATCAGATCTGCAGAGCATTTGCCAAATGAAACATCAAGCGGGACTCAGCATGAACGACTTAGATTCGCAACCCCCTTACGGCTTCTCTTCACACACGATGTATCCGTCTTCAGTTTAGTTTTGGCAAAGAACCTCACAAGGACGACAAGAGGGAAGGTTTGGAAATTAAAGAAACACACACCATTTCTAACATGTTTTAAAGAGTCCCTTATTTAATGTCTTTTTACTGTGTTGATCAAGCTGAAGTAAAGAAAAAAGGAACAAAACGTCTGTGCTCGACTCCTCTGTGTTTGACTGAAAGGAGGATGAAAAGAATCACATGGATCTTTGACACATCGGTGATCAATATATTCATTCTGACTGACCCTGATGCAGGTTAAATCATTATGATGTGTTTCTGATCCACATGTGAGCTGTCTTTTCCAAACACTGCTGCTAAGACCGGAAAGCTGAAATATTTTGAGCCAGTGAATCACGAATCAGAAACGGAGTGACGAACCGAGCCAACGACGACTCGCATCCAAAAATTTTCAGAGGCTTGACAAATCTCTAAATCTGTGACCGTGTTTGTTCAGACATTTAGACGTCGAAGCCGAGCCATGAAATTTACAGGAAAGCCTGAAAATTCGCACACAGAATTGTGGGGATTTATCATCAGGAAAAGGTGAAAAAAATACTAAAAACTAACGTCAGACTGAGACAAACACGTCTGGACTTTTGTTATGAAGTTAAAACTGAAAACTCAGCATTCCTTTTAATCTGCTCAGAGAACAAACGGACACGTTGAAACAAGACACCGATCAATATGATGCCACGTAGATTTTACCCTTCTGAGGAACAAATCAAATCCTTTACTTGAATAAAAAAATCCCCTTACAACAAGTCAGTTTTCATTTAAAAACTTTGCCATAAAAAATTCCTGATGTTCATTGCAGCCATTTTGTGTTTGATTAAACTGCAAACGTTCAGATTAGCCGATAATGCGTTTTTAGCCAAAACAAA
>JAQNCA010000002.1:23332253-23344320 GCA_029783725.1 Acanthurus tractus | reverse complement strand
CAAATTTGAGTGTTTTTTTTACTCTACAGCAGAAAACAAAACACCAAAATCCTGCACGAAACAGCCGCAGCAGGCGTCAACAATAGTTAACTATTGAAATGAGAACTGAAAGGAGATGAAGAGGCAGAGTCATGTGACACAAAACCAGTTCATCGTAGTTTATAGTAAGGTGGGATGCAGTGAGGATGCAGACGGTTCGCAAAGGAGATGAAGACTAAACACTCATCTGTCTGTCTGTCTGTCTGCCTGTCTGTCTGTCAGTCACAATAAACACAGACTTCAGTCTTAAGTGTCGTTCACACTCGTCACTTGTAAAGAACTGGAGTGTTGAGGGGAAATATGGGCAGAAATGTTGATGTGAGGTAAAAACTTTCTTTGATCATGAATTCTTATGTCAGGCATCTTCTCTCTCTCTCTGTCTCTCTCTCTGTCTCTCTCTCTGTCTCTGTCTCTCTCTCTCTGTCTCTCTCTCTGTCTCTCTCTCTGCTGTGAGTCTGCATCACATTTTTTATCAATGGATGCTTTTTAAATTGTCTGGTGTTACAGGATGCTGCAGCCTCCTCAGCATCCATACTGCTCCTTTATTTTTAAAGTTTCTGCCTCGAAAATGATGTTATATTTTTTTCACCGTCTTGTACAAGTTATTATATCTGCATGAAACAACACGGTGAGAATTCGCAGACAAAGTGTCACAGATGCTTTTAGTGGTCCATCTCCAGGACGTCGGAGTCTCACCGCAGCGAAACCCACATTAATAACCTCCACCGTCGTCTGACTGAGCTCAGTGTGAGTGCTCTCCGATTCTGTTAGCACCGATCAGTCAATGATTAAGTCTCTTTCGCTTTTTCTTCACCTCATGATGTTTCTTTCCATCAAGGTCAAGAAAAAGAGTTGAGGAAAAGACATCAGACATAATTTTAACCGCAACAGTCGTGACTTTGTTAATAGACCGGCGTTTTTTTTTTGCAGTGAGTCAATGATGAGGACAGTTTTTGGTCCTTAATTAAACAACTATTGCAATGAGACATTCATGTTCCCCTCAGGAAAACTTATGTAACTTTGATAATCCTCCGATTTCTCACCCAGTAACATAATCAGGTCTGTTTTTCTCAGTTTTAGCTTATGATTTATGATTAAATATTTGTTAGAGGCCAAATGCAATAAATGTTAATCTCACACAAGGAGAAGAGATTAACCAGATTTACCTACAAGCTTGTTTCCAGCTGAAGTCAACAGGCAGGAGGACACAAACAATAATATTACATGAAACAAAAAAAACTTCATTTTGAATTTAAGTTTCAAGTCTAATTTAAATCTGAGATTTCTGATCACAAATAAGATGGTTAAGTGTAATTTAAAATCCCAAGAAAGATAAAAGAAATCAGTTTCAAACTCAGGGAATCTAATAAGTTTTGTAATTTCTTTTGTTTATGACGGAAAATGTTAAAGCAAAATGACAAACTCATCAACCAAACTTTTGTTTAGTGCTAATTATTGAACGTTAGCATGCAAACAACGTGGACAAATCAGCATCCTGGAGTTAAAACGAGGCTCAAATCACTTTGTGCCTCAAGAAAAAAAACATCAGAGCTGCCACAGGACTCATTGCTTGGTTGCTAATAAGCTGCAAAAGTCATATTTCAACCCTCTCAGAGGTGGAATGTCATTTGTAAGCAGTCAGTCATACCGCAGGGGCCCCCGCCGCCTCAGTGGTCCGGTCCCACCACAGACGCTGAGCTGACGACCGCTGGGCCGCTTCAACGGGCCAATCCAAAGGTCTGAGCATTGCACAACGTCCCTCTAATGGCATTTACCGAGGAAGGATGAATGCCTCTCATTCAGCCCGGCAGAATTTTCCCCAAGTAGAGATTTAAACCAATGATCCTTCAGTCACATCGGTGTTGCACCGACTCAGCTCTGCTGTCGCCCAATTAGCTTCAATTTATGATGCGAAAGCAGCAAATAACAGCAGAAAAGATGGTTTCAAATGGTCGTCCTTTAGGGGGGGGAATGTATTCTGTGATTCAGTGATTTCTGTAAATCGCTCTGGTTTTCATGCTTTCAACCCTTTAGAAACATACACATGGCTCAATTAAAGGATGGGGATGGAAAACAAGGCTGCACCATGACTGGTCTGTTTTCCATCTCACTTTGCTCTAATTGGTCGACAGAGCTCCGAATTAACGCAAAAAAAAACAACCAAAAAAAAAACAAATCGGCATATGCATTGTGGAGGAGCAGTAAAAGGTTCATCAAATCATCACGTCGACTGCTGAAATCCATTATAAAGCCTCATTCATGTGGTTTGTGAATTCCATTATGAAACCTGACAGTGTGATGTCTGTGGGTGTCGTTCACCTTGATCCCGCCGCTGAATCTCTTCTATTAACACCTCGGCAGGTGCCGCGCTGTGTTTTCACTTCAGTTTTGGTTTCAGCACATCACTCGCCTCCAACTGGCAGCCGCAACTTCGACGGGTGCCAGTAAGCAAACGCCATCCTGCCAATAAATCGTCTATTGAATACTTTCAATTAGGCCACTCGACCAGCTCAGAGGAGAATAGCATCAAAAAAGGAAGCAGAGGAAAAACATAACGCCGCAGCAGAATGGAGTCAAGCCTGATTCAAAGTGGTTTAATTGGAGAAAAGCTCAAATGTTGAGAGAAAAACAACCCTAAAAGTGTTATTTAACCACACACACACAGGTGTCCTGCATGCATCATGGCTGGCTGATTCCGACACCTTGCATATTCAACACGACCACAAGGCGACAGCTCGAATTTTACTCAACTTTCAGAATCTTTTTCCGAACGCTTGGACAAGTTTCAGCGTTTTGCACCAATAAAAATGATCCAGTAATTAATGCTGGCAGATTGTTGGCTGGTGCATTGGCAGTGAGATTAACAACAGGAAGCTGATTGTTATGTAGTTATTAATATCTTTATGGATTCCAATCAAAATGAGGATTAATGTCTGAAAGCAACAGAAAACTTGCCTCCAAATCCGAAGATTTTTTTTTATTGAAAAAAGTGAAGCGTTTGTGAGCAGAGCGAGGAATCATTTCCTTGAGGTTTTGTTTTGCTAACTGAGTTTTAAAGATGTGATTGTTTACCGTCTCCTAAACTGATTTTGCTCCTCCTGATAAACTTGACTTTCTCTTTTTGTTCTTTGCTTTGTTGTCTTTGTAATGATCAGATGGCAGAGTGCATCTAAATCCCACCGAGAGCTCTGTAATAATAAGAAAAAAAAAAGCAAGTGTGTTTATCTAATGAGGACACTTAACGCAGTAAATCAGACGGTAATTCAGTGTTTGTCACTTTAGCTCGCTGTCTGTCACCGCGTCTGTAAATAGGATGCACACATATCCTCAGCTGAAGGTTACAGGAAATGAAATGAAAATCTACCTTCTTTTTTCTTTGTGTATGCCGAAGCATATCTGCATTATGCTCCCCCCCCTCTGCAGAGACGTAAAAATGCATAACATATAGGCCATAAGGGCTTCGTCTACGACACTCGTGCGAATCGTCTGGCAGGTGAGCCAATTTCTAAATGTAAAAATGACTGATGTTATATTAAACCCCGTCTGAAGCGAACAACACAAGAGGCCTTTATGCTGCGGGTCGAGGCTGGAAAAGTTAAGCGAAAAAGCTCTTTTGTGGGCTTTAAAACGAGCCTGAGCAAGAATTTAAATATGATCCCAACATCATTAAAATGAAGTGAGAGAGAGGAGTGTGAGGGCTGATTCGCCTGCCAGGAAAAAAGCAATGCAAAGTGAAACTTCTGAGGATTTTTGGAAAGAGGTCAGCATTATGAAGTAACAGCCCCGATGGTGTTGATTTCACTTTCAGGAACGATGGTGAGATTAGTGACGAATCCGAAGCCACGAGAAGCTCAACACTTCTTGACAAATATAGTTTTTCTTCTAGTAGATTTAGCAGATTGCAGAAAATTGCATCTAATTTACAGTAATTTTATGTTACATTAGGTTTAAATATCAGTTTTCACAAGTGTACGTAAATGTGTAACCCTGAGTTTGAAGTATTTTTGGTTCAGTTCATTTAGTTTGGCTTGGAAAAAATGTGTTAATCGATGCATTTTGATGCATTTTGCACCCAAGCATTGAGTGTTTGCTCTGCATTGACTCCACTTGTGCTGACTGTGTGAACAGGTTTGGAAATAAAAGAAAACCCAGTGTCGACAAAAGCGTGTTACTGACTCTGAAACACAGACTTGACCTCGTTCGAGCATGTGGGTTGGAGTGTTTCCTGCCTACGGAGGTTCGTACAAACGGATTGGAAATCCTCTCATCCCGGGAATTCCGACCTCCTTCGTCGTGACATATATCCTCATCTTCCTCCATCACGTGTTTGTGAACTAAACTGCGATTTCTCTCTCTGAATCTCTTTGAACCGGCAGTGTGGCTCGGTCTCTGCGGGGCGACTTGGACGTTGGCATGAAAAGAAACTGTCGTACAATGTAAACTGATTAATAATTGATTAAGTATTTTCATGCTTGGAGAAAAATTAGACAAACTTTCTTGTATCAACTCCTTTTCTTTCTCTCGGCTGGGAGGAAACTGCAGGCGACACGTGATTGTTCAGTCACAAGTGTTCATGCAAATCGCACATGGATGTCAAAACACGTTTTAGCTGTAAAGTCATTTTCCATCACAGGAGAGGTGTGAAACCTAATGTGGATCTGATAATGTAACATAAAGGTGTATCAAATGCATTTCCAAATCAGCAGCTCTCACTGCTGCGGCTCGGAGTGGCTGTCAACCTCATTTGCTTTCTCCGAGCCTGCGTCGGTCTGTGTATTTGTAAGTGTGATGTTTTTCAAACTCTTTGAAGACAGACAACCTAGATTTTCTTAATTTTTCTTTTCTTTTTTTTTTACTCTGCAACTTCTGGAAAAAGCAGATTTAAAGGTGTGCTACCAGTCAAACATCACCAACGATGTCAAGAAAACTACCCAAACTTAAGATATTGATAAATCTCTAAAGTAGAAATGCAGGAGGCCTCAAAAAACTAAGATTCACTGCATGCACATAGACTTATGTTGGCTTGACTGGAGGTTTGGTGTTTTAAAATGGCTCTTTGGCATCATTTTGAACCTTGAAGAAAACCAGGACAGTCGCCTCTGATATGCTAAGCTAAGCTAACACACTCCTTATCTCAGTTCATAGTTGCATAAAGATTTGACAGAAAAAAAAATTCTTCCTTAAAAGTCTTGGCGATGAAGTAAATAATTGCATTTCCCAAATGAGAAGTTATTCAATCATCATTCAATATAGAAGAATCATCCGCAACATAAATTATTCGAAAGTTATTTTGGGTATCAAGATTTGGAAGAAAACATAAGATCTCTTTAAAAATATGACGTCTCTTCATGTTACAGTCTATAAAATATTAAAATATTCTCCCTTCTGACCAACCACAACATTAAAATGCTGCTTACACATTAACACATCAGTTAGAAACAGTCGTGATAGCTCTAACTCAAATTCCACAAGGGGGCGTTGTTGTGTTGTGGCTGTGACTCATTGAACCAGGAAATGAATTCCCCTGAAGAAGAGGTGAAGAGGAAGAGAGCAGGACTTCCTGGTCTGAGTTTGCATGAAAATGCATAAAGCCACAGTGCAAGAAGCTGTTGAAGAAGCAAGAGACTTTTTGTCGTTTACAAGACTTTTGTTTCATCAATGACCAAAAAGTATTTCATCTTTTTAAACTGAACAACAACAACTTTGCAGCGTGAGTTGGTTAGATGTGTGAAGCTCTTAAGGGGAGCTAACTGACACAAACATAAAGGAGTACGCTGCCCTCTGCAGGTTTTTGTGCACAGTACACATGACCTGACATTCGTCTGTGAAAATCTCGACGCTGATTTAGATCAAATAGCAGCTGAATTGTTGTAAAACAAACTGTTAAATTATACTTACTGTTTTTCAACTGCACACAACATTAGCACACAATGGCTCTCTGGCTCGTAGATGAACCAAAGCGGTTCGATAGTATCATCTTTCAATGCCAAGTAATTTCTAAGGCCCATTTACTCGAGTCGTGACCCATTGTTTCTGTTGCGTTAGAGCTTTATGGGATCGTGTTGATTGATCCAAGTATTAGTCACAACCCTCAGTTACCAGAAAAAAACTGAATTACAGCTTGTGAAAAAAACTTTTTGATATTGAGGCCAATGAATTTATAAACTCATGGTGTTAATTATTCTTAGTAAGTGTCCATGGTTTAAGTGGGTCAAAGCCTTTTGCGTCATAAATCCAGATCACTGACGCTTTGCTGAGCATTATTTCTTACATAATATTAAGACTTCGTACTTTTACTTTTGATTATTTATAGAATTTTACCGGTTGTTTTTTTTTTATCTTGGAGGACTTTTTCTTCACATGGAGTAGCCAACGATTACTGTACAGTAGCGGCACTTCAGCAGTTGCCCTCTTCTTGCCCTCCTGTGCTTTCATGCACAAAATGCCACTATGAGAGTAAGGATTTGGAGCAGGCAGCTTTCAGATGTTTGTGCAGAACAGTGTAGTTGTGAAGTTTAGGGCTGGAAAACAAGAAGTGTTCTCAGGTTTTTTCTTAATTGAATTATTAAATATGAAAGCAACTGTGACCGCATGAACCCAGTGATTAAAACCATCTTTAATGCAACAGTTGCCGTTGCATCTGTCTCACTAATTATAATCACACTCAGGAGGGCAGGTACAGCGTTCAAACTGGCTGAAGCAGAAGATGCTTGGTGGATCTTTTCTGCACAGCAGCGTTTAGCAGCAGGGTGATGATGTCTTATTTAGTTTTGTTCACTTTGTAAAATGTCAGTGTGTTAGCGGAGCCTCCATCAAACAGCCATGATAATTAATATTCTCAAAAATGCTGCAAACTGATGGAGTAAATAGATTTCCTTATTCATACTTTCAATTCCAGAGTTTTATTTGCAAATTTCGAACAGTGTTTTCCATCAAAAGACTAAAGAGTCCGGCTTTTATGCACAGTGCATTACAGGAAATGCATTTATAATATGTTCTATCAGGGAAAATGATTTGATGCATAGAAACATTTTAAGCTAAAATCCTGAGATACGGTTTTGTAGAGTCCATTAAAGAAATGCTCTCAGTCAAACAGGTGGCTGTTTACTTTTAAGTGAACTCTGAGCACCAACAGGTCAGAGGGAAAAAAAAAAAGAAAAGCCGAAAGTGCCAATAACACACACTTCTTCTCTGCCAGCAAGAATTGGACAAAATACTCACATTAAACAGAGCGTTTGCCAGATTGTCTCAATTTAACACCAGAAATGGGGGGATGAATGAAAAAAGACAATATAAACTTAATCGGTAAAAGAAAAACATAAATAATAACATTAACACTGATTGAAAGTTTGAAACATTCACAAAACATCTGTCAAAAATATGTAGAAATAAACACAGCTGTAAGAAACTAAAAATGTGCACAATAACCACAGCAGTTGTTTCCTAAATTGTTCCCTGGTTCCTAAATTGTACTTTCTGCGATAACCTTATTGTTAATCATCTACATATTGAAATGTGCAGTTAAAGGGGGAATTTTCAACATTTATTGAGGATGTCTAATCAGTGTTGATGGTAAATTTGGCAAGTTGAGGCTGTGAATTAATTAGTTTATGCTGATAAACAGAAAAAGTTTCTCAAAAAAAGTCCTCCTCCTGCAAAATCTGCTCCTCCTCAGACACGTTATGCCATCAATGTTAAGGAATCGATTGGGTAGCTAGGTGGCGTGCTGCTGCTCAAAAAAAAGCTTTTGCATTGCTCGGTGATAGTTGGTGTCAGAGGCCGAGCTGCAATGCATCCTGGTACATGGAGGCGCTGCAAGCTGGAGAACTCTGCTCTGCCACAACATAGAAATCAATAAGGAACTTATTGCTGCAACTGACCACAAAAAACATGGGGATTTTTCCCTTTAATCCTGAAAAGCAGAGATATATCTGTTTAAACTAACACTGAAGCAAAACAAAGAAGAAGAAAGGATTAAATGTTGAAAAGAATTAAAATCCTTTTGCCACATTTGAAGGTTTTCGAGTAATTCCTGTATTTAGAATCTTAGTGTTAGCAAGGTCTCGTAGCATTAGCCTATTAGCTGCAGCTCCCTCTCTCTCTGTTTGTTCTCCCACATCAAAGTGACTGGGATTTTGAATATATTTTGTGTATCAGAGTTTCTTTAAGATGCTGCTCCTCAAAACGTGCCTTGTCTGAGACAAATCAGTTGTTTAAAACAGCCCACAGTCATGCAAGGGCTTATATTCTTCTGAGCCATGCCCCCGAGTCAGTAATTAACTTTTGAACAATACCAGCTTCTCCTAATGAAAAACAAGCCAATGGTTATTCACAGCTTTATCTCACTGCAAAATCCCCCTATAATCCGCCAACATCTCCTGGCATATTGGCGGCAAGGTGGAGGTGGGCAGCTTTTTAAGTGTGATAGATGGAGTTTAGTTTCAGGCTGCTGCTGCTGCTGCAGCTTCCCTCTCAGACCCGGCCGTCCCCAGAGAGCCGGGAACGAGCCGGAGCCACAATGTGGTTCTGCAGAAAAGCCTTTTGTTGTCGTTTAATCTGTATTCAGGAGGAGAGCGAACCGGCCACCTATACTCGAGGAATTCTTTTTTTTTTTTTAATTTGTGTTGGCTTTGTGGAGTTTGTTTAGATTCAATTAACAATCCTTTTTTTATAAAGAAAGGGGCAGAAATCCAATCCTGCTGCTTTATTTCATGTAGATAGTTTGAATATACATCTCCTCGGTGTTGCATATTCTCTGGAAAATGATAAAATGAAAGCTAAAGTGAAATAAATTCAGTGATAAGATTATTTTTGCAGCTAGCTCCAAGTGAACACTTTCAGATAAGATCAATAAACCATAGTTTGGCTTGTGATGTAAATGCTCTTTCCAAGTAAGTGGATAATTAAAATAAAATTTTTAAAATTCATGCTTTAACAAACAGACAACTGTGTTTAACACTGCAGCCAGATCTGGAGTTAGTAACTGGAAAAGTAACAAAAAATGTCCCAGAAAACACTTTATTTCTGCTTATGTTGTTATGTCGAGTAAAATACACCTCAAATCAGCATCATCGCATCATTTAAACCTGCATTTATCAGACACTCATAAAGAAGCTTTTAGTGTGTTTATTTCCAAAGAAAACCATGAATTCAGGTGTTTTTCTCAGGCAGGTCAGACTCCACAGATCTGTGTTGCCCTTGAGATGTAAAAAAAAACTGTCCTCCCAAGAATAACAACTGTGTTTGTTCAATAAATCCCCCAAAAATATGTCTTGTGTTTACATACAGGTGAAAAAGTCCTGCAGCAGCTGTGGGAATAATGACTCTTGTCCACTGGAAGCAGTGACGGAGGTTGTGTGACGCTGTGATGGAGCCACAGTGAAGAAAGAATGGATGGGTGAGTCAACAAAAAACTGGACTGTAAAATGAGAGATTTTTACCATTTGTTTCCCTTTTTTCCTGTTTACAGTTTTCGCAGTTTGTTGACCTCGTGTGATGCAGCCTCATGCAAGTTGTTAATACTGTAACCATAATGACTACAGTCCTCTGATCTACTGTGCATCTAAAAACACTTATTTTGCACTTCACATTGACCTTCGCCAACTCACTTTTGTGTGAATAAACAAACATATGCATCATGTCGGATGCTCTGCTCACTGTGATGCTTCACGAGAGATAAAATATTCTGAGCTTTACAAAGTGAAACTTGCTTACCCTTAAAATGAACCTTGTTGGATGTCACTGTCGGTTGCTTTCTGTTGTTGTTGTTGCTGTCATATTTATGCTAGCAGAGTGTCCACTGTTTGCATACTGTTACATTTCCCTCCAAAAGAGCAGGATCCTGATGTAAGATTGGTTTTATAGATTACTTACATACTGTTTTAGTGTAACTAATAGCTAGTTAACCAGCATCAGTGGGTAAAATGTGCCTAAGCTAACCAAACCGTAACCAAAGAGTCATCAGAGTATAAAGTGGCTTTGTTGTTGACAAATTTTGTAAATACTGGCATCGGTTAATAGAAATGCCTCTTTGTGTCGTCCTAGAGAGACAAAAAAAACTATTTTTTGGTTTATTTTTTGATATCTTGTCGGAGGTTTTAAATTTTTATACAGTCTCTTGTTTGCCAAAATCACACAGCAGGCGTCACTTCAAGGATGCTGATGTTGGTTTGTTGCTTAGTTCCATGTCTTGATAAGTAATTGCCTAAAATAAATATTTATGAATAAATATAAATTGACAGAGTTGCTACAGGAATCTCTAAACACTGTGATGTTGATCAGAGGATAAACAAATACTGTGATTTTGACAACAACATGGTTTTTGCTGTGGCTCTTTGACTCATTTTTGCTTCATGGATGCTTACAAATCATGAATATCTTTACTCCATGTTTTTCTACGCATCTGTCTGGTTTGTGTTCAAAAAGTCCTTGTGGGGTTGTTGTAGTTATAATAAACTCTGAGTTTGGTGCTGGTGTAAAATCCACAGTATTGCATTTAAAGCCCTAAAACACCTGGAGAGCGTCAGAGGGATGCTGGGAAACATCCCGTCCTGATCTTCTCTGATTCGCACATTGTTTACAACTGACCCCATCATCTCTTCCTCTCATAGAATGTGTCTAGACAGGTTTCCCTTATTATTCAGAAGATTTTAAAATACCGTGGGCTGCAGCATCTGTTTAAGATCCTGTCATTTCCCTCAGAAAATGAGCTGGTTTTCTCACTTTGTAGGTGAGACAAAGGTTGATTACAGTGACAAAGTGTCTGAGCAGCTTAAAACAGAGACTCGGATTTGAGATAAAATTAGATTATTATCAAATAAGATTTAAAAGAAGGCAACTTTCTTGTGATATTGTGTTGGTTAAGATTTCAGACCTTCTTCATGTTTTCTTACCCTTTATATTCTGAAACAATATTACCAGATAACTAAAGGTTAATGTCCTCCATGAAGCCTTGGTTACTCTTAAATTCCTGATAAATAAAGAAACAAAATGTAGAGATTTCGCTTTCAGACAACATAAAAACAAGATGTAAACTTTCCAGTGCTGTTCTCATTCCATTTAGTTTCTAATCAAAGGCAGAAACATGACATTTCTGCCTTCCAAATATGAATGAACTAACTATTTCTCAGAAATTAAATTAATGTACGCCTTTATGAAAAAATGTAGATGCTTCCCGGGTTTTATTCTGTGGCACTGTGTTTTCAAATGGAGACAGAAAACATTTATTTGGTGAGACAAACTTCAGTTCTGGACGTTAGCAGTGAGCGTGGCCTCTCTTCAAGGCTGCGACCTCTCTGCTGTTGCAACATATTGCGACCATCTTTAAACAGGTTTCAAGGATTCAAACTTAAAGGCCAGTAAACATGGAAACATCTGAATCATCTGAAGAAAAACCCGCTCCGAAAAACAAATAATATCTGCAAAGGACTCAAGCAAACGCCACTTATGTCAACGTTAAAATCATTAACAACCTGTAGTTGAATTGATATGTTGTACCTCCACCCAAATGAGTACAAAGCACCCCTTTGTAAATCATTTAGAAGGAGAACCTCCCCCATTTTGAAAAAGAAACCAGGTTATAACATGTTACCAGCCGTCAAAACAGGTAGATTTGGCTTCAAAAAATAGTGAGCAGACATTGTTTCTGACAGAAAAACATCCAACAAGACCCACAACACATGACACGAAACTAAACAAGCAGCTACTTACTGTTCAACAGCAATAAATCCAGGTTTTTCCATCCGTAGCTTTTTCAACGTAGCTGCAGCTACGGTACACTGCAGGAAGCCTTGATGCGTTTAGGAACCTCCGTGAATCACAGAATTGAGGCAGAGCAGTCATAGGGCAACGGAGGTAAAACCACTGGGCATTTTTTCTTCATAAAATATAACCCGGTTTCACCAAAATTACTGTTTGTTAGACGTAGTAACGTGCATCATTTAATTTTGGTTTTGACAACATTAACCAGTGGCTCAAAGTTTCGTAGATCAGAGTGAATGAGGCAGAGAGCCCAGTCAACATGTTACAC
>JAQNCA010000002.1:23274571-23285497 GCA_029783725.1 Acanthurus tractus | reverse complement strand
TATCTATCTATCTATCTATCTATCTATCTATCTATCTATCTATCTATCTATCTATCTATCTATCTATCTATCTGACACAACCATCTAAAATATCAACAAATAAATAATATATGTGCTATTTGGATTGAATGATTTTAGATCCTTGAGTGCAAATGTACAAATCTGAGGCTGTGTCTATTTGGCCATCAATAAATCTGCAAATAGGAGACAATCTGAGGATATTACGACCACAACCTGAAGTGCTGCCATTTTGTGAGATCTGTGTCATCACCCATCTCTGACAAGAGCGCCTAATGTTGTGCATGTCAATATGTTTCCATGGCAATAAGCGTTTTCAGGGCTGAGAGGCGATGGCTTGTAATGTGCCAGGAATCTCTTCCTTGGAAATGTTACAGGAAAAGAAGGTTTATTTAGCTTTTACTTTAAAAAAAAAAAGGAGTGCTTGTGAACTGACCCGAGGGCCCTTTAACTGAGAAAACTTCAGACGCTGATACTTGAAGTGTTTTGATTATAAAATAAGTGGGAGCCTCAGGTTTAATTAACTTTACAGATAACAAAAATGATCCTGGAAATACAAATAAGCCAGTTTAGCTGAGGAAAATCACAGAGAAACCAGTTTTATTCCATTCTAATGTGACAATAAAGAACTTTTCTCTAAAAATGTTTTTTTCATTTACAAACTAAGGTTTATATAGTAATTAGCAAGAATGTTAAAGCTTGATAGATTCAATTCAGAGTTAAAGGATAGTAAGTAGCTACATTTTTTCAAGTAGGTTACTTCAGTGTACTTTTGTACACTGACTTTTGTCTTTTTAAATTTTTTGCTAAATCTACTTCTACTCTACAATATTTTAAAAGTCACATCAATCTGATAGTTAGTTAAAGTTCCTAATTTGATTTTAGGAGCTACATGAAGTTGGCTAGCTAGTAGGCTAACAACTGTCGCTGGGGAGCTAAGCTAGCATGCTAGCTAGTCAAGACGTGAGTAAAAGTCAATAAATATTTATCATTGAGGTATTTATGGAACCTTTCAGTTCAACTGGGAAATAAGAATTTCCATCTTACAGTTAGAAAGTTAAACTTGAACGTACCTCTGAAGTCAGATTTGCGACTTGGAGAACCTTAACAATCCAAGATGGCGGCTCTGTGCATCAACAGCAGTGAAAGCTATGCTGTTAATCAGAACTGTCTTATTTTCTACAAACATTACAAACAGCTTAAACAGCTTATACAAAGTAAGAATAGTTGATAAATGAGATGAATAATTTGATATGTCAACTTCCAAAGGATTTTGATTTGATTTCACTTACTTTTGACAATTTAATCATCATGTTCTCAACATGTTTTCCTGCTGTTCTCCTCGACAGATGGTTCTTATACATTTACGTGCATGACTGCCCAACCTGTACATCATCTTTGTTCACTAATGCACTATTTCAAATCTAATTTCAGATTTTTACTTGCATGATTTACCTTTTATTGTATGAGCACATTGAGAGGGAACATCATTAGACATGAGTGCTTCACTCTAATTGCTCAGCATATGAAAATTAAGAACTTGAACTATCTGTTCAACTACAAAATTATAGTGATGAGAATGGAGCCTGTGATTACTGCCAAAATCTGTCATTATGATTCCTAAAATCGAATATGAAATCCTTGTCCCTTTTCGCTGGAGACACTGAAAAAGCCTCTCAAGGTTCAGTGGCAGCAGCAGTGTAACTGGGACCTTTAAGGTCAAGAGGCTCATGGCCTCTTTTCATTCACTCAAACTTGTTATTTTCAGTTATGAATGATTTTAGCAAGTAAATGCAGTGAAAAATCTCTCATTTCAGGTGATAATGCAGCAGTCTTTATCTTGATGGTGGGCCTTGCTGTCCTCAGAGGACAGACGTGCAGCTCGAGGTCCTTGTGCTGAAAACTACTTCAGCATGAAACATTATCTCAAGCACGTATGTCACCGTGTCAGACTGAGTTGATGTTCAGTTATTGAGTAAGTAGAAAACCAGTTAAGGCAAAACTCCTATCATCAATTCGTGTGCCACAATCTTCATCGCTGCCAAACTCGCCGTCCAGGTGAGACAACACCTGCGAAAACACTAAAAGCTGCTCATCAGATAGCAGACAAAACACATTAATATTTTACCTGCTCCAACCAGCAATTATTTCCTTTTAAACAAATGTGGTCTGGAGGGAACTCGAGTCATTTTATCATCTAAAAGGGACAAATAAAAAGAAAGAAGGAGAATTCAGACCCATCACTGCGTCTGAGTCTCTAAGGAATTTAATTAGTGGTCAAAAGGAGAGTATGTACTCTGCATATAACACACTGATCATGTCGGACAGCCCTGTCGCATATAATGAGCTGCTTTGGTAATCTTCAAAAAGGCGCTGGCTCATTTTTTTGGAAGTCATTGTATATACTTTTACACTAATTAAACATAATTTTACTTTTTAATGCAATGAAATAGCCAAGAGGCCAGAGGCAGTCAGAGATACGAGCTGTCAGTCACTGGCAGAGACAGCTGCCCTCTTTTCCAGGGATGTTTGAACATTTTGTCTCAGCACAGTTTTTTCTAAGCTGGAATCAGGAGTTTAGCATGCTTTTAATTCCTTGGCCTCAGGAGGGCAGTGTTTAAAGCTGTAATTGCAAAATTGTAGCGAACAAATGCCTGTTAGCAAGCAGGCAGTGACATTAGCTATTGTTTTGAGTCGTGTTTTTGGCAATTTATTGAATGCAAGTCCAAAAATTCTCCAACTGAACCAATAAATTATGGCTGCACACTGTAAAATAAAAACAATATACAGTCTGTAGCACCATGATGAGCTGCAGTGTAATCAGGATGAGCAACAACTTCCACACTGCAGCAATTATTGGATCCATTGGACACCATATTGATCAGAGCAGCAGTTAATTAATACACAGGTACACTAAAGCTGTGGAAATGTGTGCACTTTCAGTCAAATGTGAATTATTTTATTCCCCTGGCCAGCAATTATGTAGACAGAACAAACTTTATGAACTAGAAATGCTGTCCCTCATGGAACTATAAATGAAATTACAAACGGTTCAAGTCTCTACTTTCGTTTAAAATTGATTCATACAACATATAAATCACAAAAATTACAGAGATTATCTTAAACTTTCAGAGTCAAGGAAGAAAACATCAACAGTTCTCAGCTTTGAAAATTCAAAACAAATGGAACAAAATATGAGTCTATGCTTAAATATATTACAGCAAACTTGTAAATGGGCGAAGAGTGAAAATAAACACTTCACCCTTTTTATTCAGACCTTCAAAAACCCAGTAAGGACCTGGAGAAATATGGCACAACAGAGTCAAACAAACTGAGATTTAATCCTATAACCACAAAGTATTTGAATTAGGATTCATATTGCACAAGATATATGTACATATCTACATATTGTGCATTTACCTATGTCTCTTTAAAACTGAAACTATTTCCACAGTAAGAGAGAGGAAGTGTTATTTTAATGTACATGCTAAGCGTTGGGTCACTTATCTCTTTTTAATTTCAAAAACGGTACAAAGGCACTTAATCAGGAAAACAAAAAAAACCCCTAATGATCCATCCAGATATAATTTGAACAAATCGAAATAAGCTAAAACTCTAAAGAGAACATTTAATGAAATTGCTTTGCAAGTTTCTGACTAATGAATCACTATTTCTGTTGATGCAAAAGTTTTAATTAAAATCACTGATTTCCTTCTTTTGCAAGAAAATGTGCAACTCTTTCTCCTCAGCGTGGGGTCAGGTTCATTACACCACAACAGTTAATCTACAAATGCTGTTTTTTGTTTTTTTTGTGTTGTCAACTGATTAAAATGTCAGACGCACAGAAACCTGTATAACACATTAAACGGTTCTAACCAATGCTAATAATACCTTTCAACCTTCTGAGGGGGAATTTTGTGCCTCTCATCCCGTCATTGCCACAGTGCAGATGTGGTCCTTAATCAGAGGCGGCCTTGGAGCTCCTCCTGGAGAGCTGGGATAGGAGATGTCCCCGAACGCAGCACGACTGCATGTTCAAAATAATCACACACACTAAGTACACCAGAAGTACACCAGCCTCAGCTGGCCTCTGAAGTGCTGTCTATTCTGTTCCTGTGCCAGCGCAGAGCTCTGGGTATTAGCAGCACACTTCAGCATCCGAGTGATTCTTACAACCGAGGGGCTTTCAAATCCTTCATTAGTGATTCTGCTCCAAAATATTCAGTAAACACGAAGTCAACCCAAATAATGTCAAATAAGTCAGTTTAATATTTACAAAATTGATTTCCACCGCCGCTCTTTTCGGGCGCATTATCATCATTACGCACTAAATACTGTATAATGAATCACATCTAAAGCCTTTTATAAAATATCTGCACAGCAAAAGAGTGAAATACAAACAGCTGCTAAATATATAAATCCATGCAACATTCTGCTCTATTTTAAAGCATTCAAAGTGTATAAATACACATATTTTTTTGGGCATCTCAATCTTTCTGAGCTGTGACTAACTGTGGGATCTGTTCGGTTTGATTCATAAGCACGGCTGCAGTCACCAACATGCACTCAGCACAGTTAAACTCATAAGGTTTCATCCTGGGCCCTCTTGAAGTCGTGGACGAATTGAGAGATGAGCCCGAAGAACTCTTGAGAGTCCTGATCCGCCGGTTCGCCGAATTTAACCTTGACGGGAGGAAAAACAGGATGAGTTGCTTGCAAATTAAAAAAAAAACTTTAGCAGTCACACTCTCTGCATGCTAAAAGATCATAAAACATATTTTATAATTAACAAGTTCTCTTTTTTTTTCATTAGTGAGCTGGTGGCTGAGCCCTGCATGTTCCAACCATGAACTTCTGATATAATTACCTCATATACTTCCTCAGCATGCAACCTGTTCCTTGAGTGTACTTATACAATGAAGAAGACGTGCACTGCTGAATTAATACTTACACCTGGGGGGTTAGGGGTCACCGGCATAAAAAAAAAATGTAAGTAATTCTTAAGTCAACTTTATCAGGAAGGGTCACGGTGGTTAAGTGTACTAATTGGCTTATTGCATGCTGTTGACTGTGCAGGTTGAAGTTCGGACTCACACTGTTCTGCTGTCACTTTGTCCTCACTCTGTTCCTGCTAAGTTTTAACAGATTCAAGAACGTCATTAGGTTCTGTGCTTCCTTATTCTGTTTATATCTTTACTGAAACATCATTATGTATTATAAATTGTATCCTGCTGTTTCCTTGAAAACACACAGACACACAGGATGTGCTCACTATACTAAACAGCCCTCAGCACAGCTGGACTTGATTTTACTTACTCATGATGAGTTTCCTCGTGTTATAGAAACATTTATTAATTAAACTGTACCCTTGCTGAATGTTGGCAGCTTTACTGGCGTTTGTTGGCCGCAGAGCGAGCTACATGTGGGTGGACATCTTGTTCTGTCTTACTCTTATTTGCATCCCTGCCAAGAGTTATAAAAGAAGCCCAATACTACTCTCACATCTGTTCACAGTCAGTCGCTGGTCAGATAAACCTGCAGGGACCACAGGAAGTAACCAATCCCAGCCACAATTTATAATAAAAATTGTGAATAGTTTTCTTACGATTCATTTTTTGTACATATCACACAAACAAGATGAAGAAAACTGAGCTGTAAATGTGCTGATAAGACTGGGAGTTGGTTAGTTTTATGTGGAACAGGATGACCTGGGTCTTCCTGTTCCCAGTCTCCATGCTAGGCTAGGCTAACCGGTTGCTTCTACTTTATATCTACTACTGATCCGAGATCGGTATAAATCTCATTATCAAACTCAAAGCACAAATAATCTTAGCTGCCCTTATGGCAAATTAATCCCTCGTGATTCATTTTATTCAATTTTTGTGCTCAATTTATGACCACATCAGTCTGTTTTGGTCAGTTTAGGCAGTTTGATTATTTATGCTACCAGTCGACATCAGAGCTAAAAAGCTTCAATTTGTCTTATCAAAGCCTCATAAATTTGCATGGAGAAATTTAAACTAAGTGCATTAAAATAAAGTCTAGTAAAATAATCTTATTTATCTCCTCACAGCCTCATCTGATCATACTGATGTCATTATAACCTGACTGTTGTGTTACTGTTACTGCATCTTCCTTATTCTTTCTACTTTCTCCTTAAATGCTGCTTTTTTAGTTTTGTAGATTAAATTTTCTAACGTTCCTGCTAGTATTTATCGTTCCATTTGGGCTCAAGAGAATTTTCATAAAGCAGAACCTTTTCTGCCAAATTTCATTAATAACCATTTGGCACAAATGGTCAGTTTTTCAGCATTTACTGCCAAGAATCACTTTATTTTAAAAGAAAGGATGAATAAACAAACACAAACTAATTGGGAAAAAAAAACTTACAGAAAATAAACTTGCTGAATGAGTTTATATTAGCATTTTAAGAATAAAAGCATTATGACGAAATGAATGAATAATCAAAGAGAAATTTGGATATTATTCAAAAGTGACTTACTTAACTTTTATTACAGCTGAACACTAACCCCCCCATGAACAATCACAAAGTGACACCTGTGTCACCTGTGAGAAGTCGCTTAGTGATTCCACACCGAGTTCATATGAGTGTTTCTCCCTGAATGGTTTTTCACAGGTGCGAGATGCCTTTTCTGAAAAGTGCCTTATAGCGAGATGTGAACTGATTATTAACACCTGTTCTGTCCATAATATTTGACACTCTCACATCAGATGTGCAAATGAGTGTTTGCATCCTTTTTTTCCTCAAACATTTTGCACAATCTGTTTGGACAGTCACACATTAGTCATCAGCTGAGGCAGATGACTTTTTATTCCATTCAGTTTGTGTAACATAATCTCTCGCACAGCCTCTTATTTAATCAGCATCATTGTTTACTGTGCATGATAAGTACGTGTGTGCATTTTTTTTTTTTACAAACACACGCTGCGCTGAGTTAAATCAACAAATCTACAAACACACTTCAAAATGGCTTTAGGAGAATAAAGGGAGTGTCTTTCAAAAAAAACAATGTTTCCACTTTAATGAGCAAGGACAAGAATGATAATTAAATTGACAACTGGTTGCTTTTGGTTGTGTGCTTATCAAACTGTGATGGAAAATGCAGAGCTACAAAAAAAAAAAAGAAATACAAAGCTGCTTTATCTCCATGCTGGCATGAAAAATGCATATTTTGTATTCTGAATTCATCCCTTTCAGGAGAAGGTGTTTTAAAAAGTAAGTACTATGTACAATTGCACCACTGATACTTTTCAACCCTCTAATTTAGCATTTCTAAGCACTGCACAGCATAAACACTTAGTAACTGCTTGATAAAACACAATAATGCAGTTGTAAGCAGATACAGGAGATGGTTTTTTAATGCATTTGTCAACAAAGACATTTTTATAAATGCTCTATAGGGAGGGTTCAAATAAAGTGTTACCTACGCAAAACCTTCTGCTGTAAACTTTACTGATATAAATAAAGTTAGACGATACTGAAATGTTCATTACACCCAACAAAGGCATCTTGTATCATCTTTAATCTGCAGGTTTGAGCTGTTTGCATGAAGAAGCGAGATTATAAGCACCTTATCAGCAGTCGCTGAGGTGGAATAGATTTGGTAACGTCGTGTCTTGCTGCCGCGGTGTCTAAAAGATGCGTATTATGTGAAGAGAAATTGGAAACGTGGCATAGCTGTCAGCTTTAAGTGACATGAAAAGGCATGTGGCTTATCACACTTTTTGAAAAAAAAATTATCCAATTGTAATAAATTAGAGAGGCTATATTATAAAAAAATATGTTACATAAAATGTCTCCTTCTATTTAATCCTTTTTAAAAAAAAAAGCCTCTAGAGGCAAAACTACAACAAAGACATCTACAAAATCTTCCCCCCTAGAAGTTTTATGAGCGTCTTCCATGTTTAATATATTTGCATGTTGGCTATTCCAGGGCGTCTTTATGAATATTTCCTCCTGTAGACAAGATGTGACTCAATGTGACACGTTTTCCCCAACCTACTGCTCCTTTACACAACACGGCAGCTCAGTCAGTCACACACTCATTTTCTTCAATGCCCCCAGAAAGGGTTTATTGTCTATGCAGGAGGTTTCATACACACAATATTAAATCAGGGTCCCTATGCAGTGAACTCTGGAGGTGGGATGGTGGTGGGGGGGTTGGCAGGTGGGGTGGCTGGGCTCTTGGTGATTAAAAAAAACAACTCTTGGCCTCAGGGGGGCACTACAGTTAAAGGTCAAATTGTTAAACTTTAAAAGGCCACAGCCACGACCCCACAGGAGCGTTTTCAATTATATTCGGAGGAGCGATAAAGTGCAATATGTAAGAATATGAAGCAATGTACATGTAATGTAATTATTATGTTATTTTTCATTTTCTTGTCAATGTGTGAACAGGTTGTAACAAAAAAATCAAGAAAATAAGACCTTTTCCCAACAACAGCTTGTTTTCTATGTAAAGGACTCAGGTTGGAGTTTTTAGGAAAATATAAAACTTAATTTGATGTATATGCATGCTCCCAAAAGCCTCTTCTGCCTTTATTCTGCTCCTTTTCAGCACTAACTGTGTGCAATTATTGACTGTAATAAGATTGATGACATTACAGTTCCTCAGAGGTGAAATCAAAACACCTCAGTCGCCCCCTGGTGTCCGGCTTCAGCACAGGTCATAAATTCCGACCAACTATGCTAGCAGATGGGACATCAGCCAAATAAAAAGGCCAACAAAAATCAAAATACACGTCTAGTAAATTTTACACAAAGATAAAATGTTAATTTTAAAAATAAATAGTTTTAGCCAGTTATATAATGCTAAAGAATGGGGGCAACACTTCGCTGCTGACCATAAAATGCTAACGAGTCGGACAGCTGCATTGGTGTGACAAGTTACAGGTTTACAAGTAATTTGTGCTAAACTCTTTGTATTGAACTCCAGGCAAAACTCACCCAAGCTAGCTGTTTCCCTTTGTTTACAGCCTTTATGCTAAGCTAAACTAACAGCTACTGGCAGTAGCTTCATAATCACCACCGGACTCGAAAGTCTCTTGCTAAATCTACCCCAGTCACAGTGGAGGACGTAATAAGATCGTGAGAGTTAGAGACAGACACTAAAGGTGCTTCTTGTTGTAAAAATACCGTTTGAGTACCAAAGAATATCCTCATTATATTTATTTTTTGTGTACAAACTCTAAAGCACATTGTGTTCAGAAACCTCACACCCCTCATGGAAAAGTTTGCAGTCCGCAGGAATCTAATTGTGGGTTTAATATAACACAATTCCACAGCAGGCCTAAAGCTCACGGCTCATGTTATAATATCTCAGAGCTCAAACACAGCGGGAAGGGTGAGTGGACTCTCTATGATGATGGATTATACATAGAAATATGAGGACAGTGAGAAAAATAAGGACTACTTTTGTATTGATTGTTCTTGGTGAAGACTGTTATGAAAAAGATGTAGCTCCTGTTAAGATGTCAGAAGTCAACTTGAGCTCAGTAAACTTGATCTAACAAGGTTAGCGAGCAGATAAAATGAACACGACCACCTTTAGTTTTAAAAATACACAAGTAGTACCATCAAATCTGATGATGTGTGTGATGCAGAATATTTCTATATGAGGGATCTGACGGTGACAAAAATGCTTAACGCCAGTTAGTCTGTAGTTTACTTAGTCAGTAAATATAGTCAGAGGCTGTAAAGTACGAAGAAACACACCACTCAAATCATTTTGAATGGGACTCCATGGGGGAAATTTTTAACACCAAAGTTGGCGGTTATATGTACATATCCTGCCCCTCCCCACTTGAAACCAATCATTTGCTTTATAACAGTTGAACTGACAACACAATAGGTCAATCATGTATCATGTATCTTACGCCTGCGCAGAATAAAGTTTTACGACAGTTCAGTTCAACTGAAAATGAAGTGTTTATCATCCTTTTGTAGCCGCAGTAAACAGAATTGACTCAGCAATGTGGCATTTAGGTTAGCAAAAGCACTCTAGAGTTGATGAGGGCGCACATTTTCTTTTAATGATTTCACTGTAAAAATGTTTGTGTCATAAAAAATTGCACGGATGCGTGGCAGAGGTATAGATTATGGAAAAAAATCTGGTTTTAAATGTTATTTGGGGCAAAGACACAAAACTGTTTAGCAGTCTATAAAAGATTTCACTGGTAAATATATATATACAGTTTGATGACTACTGAGAGTGCAGTTGTTATTTCCCCATTCATTTATACAGGGCCTGGTCTAGTTAACATAGAATAACTTCACGGTGGCGTTACCAAGATGGCTGCCCAGTGGTGAGACATGCCTGCTTTGGTATAGTTTATCCAGCCCTTTTCAGGTGAAACCACACCTACTTCCACTTGACATAAGCCTTGATGTCGGTATTTCCATGAAAACCGCATTCACGCAGTTTCTGCCAAATATGACAGCTTTAGTATTTAGCTTGGATGAGACATAAAATTTAGTTTATTTACAGTTTATCTGGCTACAAATAAAGCAAGAGTAAGGTACCCGGCATGGCCTTTCTGCCTGTGTTTTAAGTGGTTGTGATGTGATGGTAAACTTTTATTATGAGGTCATGCATTTATGAGGTCACCTCTAAAACACTGAAAGTCTATGTTGAGTCGACTGAATTTGTTAGCATCATGTAGTGAGACAAGAATTAGCTAGCTAGCATGCCATGTTTTGACTGTACATCCAGTAAGTGTCTGGTGTGAGCAAAAAGGCTGTAATTTTATTTACCACTTGAAAGGAAGCCATGTGGCAGACTGAATTTGACTTTTTATCAGGCCAAAAATTAAACAAGAATTAGCTTGCTGGTCTGCTTCCTTCTGAGCTGTATGTTAAGTGGATGTCTGGTGTTGAGTAATGGCACT
>JAQNCA010000002.1:23143914-23157146 GCA_029783725.1 Acanthurus tractus | reverse complement strand
TATTATTGACTAAAAATTCTTTGTTGCTTTCCACAATTCAAACATATGAAGAGCTGGTACACAACAAGGAGTTGTTGTTAAAAACCTCATTATATTCCTGTTTAAACTGTTCAACTTGTGCCAGTACGCAGAGTTTTCTCATCTTCTTTGTTTTGTTTTCTTTTTGCCCACCCTGTACTTGCTTTCAACATGTCCCCCCCCCCCCACCTTCTCTCTGTCCATTTATCCCAGTCCACACCGGGCCACAGGTCTTTTCCTAATCTCCTTACGTAACAACATCGACCCTGACCCTGAACAAGGAGACGGTTGGCGTCAGACACGCATCGGGCCACACATCTTACCCCCCCCCCCCCGAGCGACAGCAGGTCAGATAAACACGAATGCTTTTAAATACATAAACATACTTTAAAACATAGAAGATGAAGTCACACTCTGCCTGACTCAAAACCCTGAAAACACAGCTTTAAAAAAAAAAACAAAAGGGCCAGGGAAAAAGTGGGGCTTGGAGATTCAATAATGTGCGGAGCAGGAAAAGAGGCAGCACGGATAGCTCAGGTTAAGCTCTTTGGCTCTCTCTTCTTCCCCCCACTTTATTATTCTAGGTTGCTATGGAGAAAAACTATATATAACCATCTCCTTCTCCACATGCCGACTGAATTCACCATCTTTTCTCTCTCTGTCGTTTTTCCCCTTTCTACTGTTTCAGCAAGAGAGGATGTCAAAGGACAACATCTTGATTCAATGGGAAAAAATCCGTCTAATGCTCGGCTCCGCTGGCAGGAGGATGCTGACGAACCAAAACGGCGGCGAGCGACAGACAGACCAGACGCTGTGTCGCTCTCTCTTGGTCTTCTGGCCAGACTCCCATTTTCAGAAACCAGTGGCTTCAAAGGAATAATTCATTTCACAGTCTAGTGGCCAGACACAGAGCGCTGACACCGACGGCTCTTTAACACCTAACAGGAAAAAAAAAAAAAAAAGCTTTGCCGCTCAGCGCTTCACCTTCGCTGTGTTGTAAAGCAACACAAGAGAGAGAGAGAGATGTGATAACCTCTGGGGAGATTCAGCGAGGGCCAGAGTAAGCTCAGGGGTACCGGCGGGAGTTGTAAGGTCAAAGTGAGTGTGTGTTCACTCTTACTTCCTGTTTAAGTGGCAGTAAAAAAAAACTTTTTAAGGTTTCTTTACTCACACACAATTCGAGAACTTTACAGCCAAACAGCATCACATTTTCCTGAAGAAGCTTAAGACTCATTTTTAAAACGTGAATAAAAAACAACTAAAAAAAAATTAATCAGTTAATTAATTAAATAAATGGTTCCACCGAGCTTATCTTGTGTAATCCAATTTGCTTAAAAAGCCCCAGGATCCTTTCGGCGGGATGCTCTCGGAGGCTTTTAGCTTTGCTGCAGGGTTGGATGAAGCTGGACGAGCTGTGTGGAGCCATTTTACTTTTGCTTCACTGTTTTTTTCACGTTTTATAAGAAACTCTCAGCTTCTTTAGTTGTTTAAGAAAATGTGACAACACTGTTTTGGTGTTAAGCTCCTGTAAATATTTTGTGGACTGAGAAACTTCACCTGACTTTAAGTGTCATAGGAATGAGTGGGTAAGGACTGCAGCTTCATTTCTGGGTGAACTCCTCTTTGGAAGGTTTTTCAGGTCACAAGGACACTTCGGAACATAAACCTGCTGACTGTGGTGCTTTGACAGCGAAGCCGGTCTCTGCACAGACTTTCTTTTAGCTACCTGGCAGATTTAAGGGTCTTACCTTAGAGGCCCTCCGGCGCTCAGGACACTCAGGGTGCTGGCACACCACCCAGTCCTCCTCCTGGACGGGCTTGTCATCTGAAAGAGAACGCACAAGTCAGTTTGACGTATCTCTTTATCACTTAAACACCGAACCAGCCACCAGGCCGGCTACACATCCATTAACACACCTTTCTTGGTAAAGCTGTAGTAAAAACACATCGTAGACACCGAGACTGAAGTCGCTGCCTGTGTTTATATAAAGGATAAAATGAAAAGGAGGGAGGGAGAGTGACTAAGAGGACATGACACACTCTCACACAGTAATAGAGGACCGAGAAACCATGTCATAAATTGAAAAAAAAAAAGAGAAGTTTGGTTAAAGAGTTTTCTTGAAGGAAAGGTAAACAGAGGAAGGAGGGTGGGGTGTGTTGTTGGGTGGAGATCAGAGAGAAGTGAATAAGGACCAAAGAGACAGGAAGAAAACGGAGCAAATAAGAGGAAGCCCCGTTCTGGGTTTTTGGAGGAAAGTGCACTCATCATGGGTAAGCTCGCTGCGCTGCGCTCCGCAGTAACAAATCACCGTTGTCAAATAAACCTCTAAAATCTACTTCCCTTGTTGGCCAACACTGCATTGAGAGTATGATAAAAGGCAGTGTTTATGTCTGCATCGTCTACATGTACACACACGATAAAGATATCATAACAGAGACCCTGAACGCACCAATATTTATCAGTGTGCCTAATGAGAAAAACAGAAAATACACGTGCAGGCGGGAGGATTTAAGAGAGAATGGGGGGCAGAAGGAGCCGGGGGTGGGGGGGTCGGGACAGACGGTAAAGGCTCTTCTTCCAAAAAGTCTCCTGTTTCTGTGCATGACAGGACTTCCAGCCAGATCAGATAACCTGTTTGTTGAAATGTCACTTCTCCCTATTTGGCCGGGGCCAAGCGTGTAACGTCAATACTAAATCATCAGTAATGGAGATGAGCTGCAGCCAAACAATGAAGTCACTTGGTGGTTGAACTTTAAGGCCGACTTCGAGCAGTAACGTGTCACAGTGAAAGACACGGGAAAGCAGCCGAGGCCTTCCTCTGAGCCGCCGTTACAAAAACAAGTCACCTGGAGTCGTCCACTCGGCCACGGCTGCGCTCACGGGTCAGGGTGGGGGGGAGGGCGCTTGTGGCGAGGAGGGAAAAACACAGTAATTGGTGCATACCGCAGAAGCCATGGCTTCCCCACTGGGAAGAGAAAAGGGTCAATCTGTCTGCAGATGAATTTGCACACCGGGACCAGACCGAATCTAAATGACATCACTACTGTTTCCTCCCGGAGCGACTGACCTGTGAGAAACATCCACACAGGCTCCATGTTTGGCTCTGCAGTCTGACGCCGCATCGCTCTACCAAGGTCCACCAATTTATGTCATGAGCCTTAAACCAGTGTGCTGCAATTCTTCTTCTCCCCCTATTTTCTCTTCTCTGTGTTTATTTGCACATTGCGAACCAATTTTAAAGGTAAATTCCACCATTTACCATATTAGAGCGCAAAAATGCTTCACTGCTTAAGTTAATGAAAGCAGCCATTTGTATTGTTGATTCTATTTATTGGCCAAAAATAAATGATAATATATATTCCCCAGATAATTAATGGCAAAGACAAATATTGTGCCCCTAAAATTTAGGTCAAGATATTTCATAGAATAAGTGAAAACTTTGACCTGTTGGTGGCGCTAGAAGAAAAGTCAGAAGGTCATTGAAGCGAGAGGGTTCATTCTTTGGTCCATCTTTAAGTTGTAGAGATATCTTAAACTGAACCAACATGTCTGACCAACTGACTTGGCCGTTTCTGTAAGAAGCTAAAAAGCCCATTTGAACACCATTCAATCCACCGAGGTGGAGTGTTTTTTGTCAAACTCTGACCACCTTCTGTGAAAAGAAGAAAAAAAGTTTCAGCTGTGTCTCTGTTGTGGCGGGAGCGGGCCGAGACGCACTCTCAGCTCCGACTGTGGCCTCTGCCAAACGGGCCTCAAGCTAATGGCCCCCTCAGGGGTTCAAATCAGCGGGCTGCAGAGGGAGCCTCCGGCTTTTATGGAGTGCTTCCCAAAGAGGCAGAACTTTCCTTACCACAGCGAAATTTCACACTCGAATAACATTCATCAGGTGGAAAGAAATAAATAATGCTGATGTCGCTTTGTATCTGCTGAATGTGTCAATACACAACTGTTCGCCATATTCACTTGGCAATAACATATTAACATTTGTACGGTTTGTTTCCGACGCCCCCAAGTGGCCACAAAATCAGTTTTTGCAGGTGGAAGACCTAAAATTCATCTAAGCTGGCATTCAGTGAACTAACAAATACAAATTATCAAGTAGATTACACTTTCTATTGAATTAAATGCTAACATGAATGGTTCTGTATGAATCTGCATTTATGGAAGTACCAGTTTTTAAAGCCAACACTACAATGGCTTTTTATTATATTATAAACTATTAAAACATTAAAAACATAAACACTGAAGGCTGTGACCTTCCTCTGAGATATTAGTGTGTGGGAGCATTTTGGATTTGACACAATAGATGGAGGCAGGTAGATTAAGGCTGTCTGCTGACAGCTTCTTCACAATAACAATACCTTGACAACAGGTCTTGTTTAGCTCGTCGTGCAAAAAGCAGCAGAGGTACCATGAATGTGGCCACACGGTCACTCCTTCATCCTTTCAAACTTGATTTCAAGTGAGTGATAACACTTACTCAGCATTTACCTCTAATCCACTCCATTTCTCTCTCTCTCCTTAAGTCAAGCATCTCCTCAGCCTCTCTTACTCTCAGCCCTCTTTCTACCACCTGACCATCCCCGTTGTAATTATGAAATCACTGCATTATCTGCTGAAGCTCCATCTTCTCTCCTACTTGCTCATATCTTGCTGACTCTCCCTCTTTCTCTCTCTGATGAACTGGAATTCCTGAACTCAGCAGTGCTGATTAAGCCAAAAAGCAAACACAAGCACGCACTATACACAAACACACGTGACAGCAGACAATGAGTTTGCACACTAAAGAGACAGTGGAGCATTACAGCTCCGCAGCTCTCTGCTGGCTTGTTCGCCACAGATTGACACCGCCTGAGGCAAAGAACCATTAGGCTCCCATAAATAAGTCACAGCAGCGGAGGCAAGTTGGAAAAGATGCACACTTGAACACACAAAGCTGTACGAAGTATTCCAGCTTGTCAATCGCTACTTCTTCATTTTGTAACCACAGTGTCACTTTGAATGAGGTTTTACAGGGGAAATTAATCAGAATCTGTGGATTTACTTTCAATGAAGCTGCATTTTCTTTCTTTAATGTCAAATCTTCAGGTGTGCAAGCTACGAAGGGAGATGTCACAGAATTCTCGTAATCACATAATTAGTCTATTGAACACACAAAGGATCTGAAAATCAACCAACAACTTTTCAAGCCATTTATCCAGCCATGAAACCCACAAAAATGTGCGGCATCCAGCTTGAGTAATTCTTAATTAATTCTATGATCAAAATAACCAAGCGACCAGTTGATAATGAATATATGCATTAGCTGCAGCTCTCAAGCAATCAGTGGCTTGGCACATTTGTGGGTGTGACAAAAAAGAACAGGACAAACATAACATAATACTGCATGAAAGAAGTTTACTGACTCTTAAAGGCATTTTTTTATCCAACTGTGCGATCAAATTTCTTTCCTTTCTCATATCAACAGCGCAGATCTTATTTCTATATTAAACACCTACACAAGTGTATTATCACAGACCTGGCACCTGGAATAACATCATTCACTCTCACAAAAATTGAATATTAGCTCAAATTCAAGCCAGCTAAAGCTGATAAAATCTGCCAGAAATGTCAGCCAGCAAATTAGACCAGCTGTTGTCTAAAATCAAGGAACCATTGTTTCAAATATTACACTGAATTTTGTGCGATGAACTTTCACTGTTATTATGGTATGCACCCAGTTCTACACTGGAAAGCCTGACAGGTGTAGCAATGGCATTTAAGGTGGGGCAAAGTTCAATGAACAGTCGACTGCACCCGTGCACTTAAGATTCGGACTAAAGGTCTTTATGGGAGAAATCCAATATCAAACTATAATAAAGCTTCACACCACGTCCTGCCATGTTATACTCTTCATCCCCTCTCGCACCGCCGCCTCCCTCTGAGCCCAACCCCTGCTCCCCGATCAGGGCAGAGGAGGCTGAGGAATACACACCAATAAGCTGTGAACCCCTCACATGTTTTTATGAGGAATTTTAAGAATGCTTCACTCTGCCTTCTATTTGGCGAGATCGCATCATGGCACATGAAGAGAGGGTGAGATTATTCTTTTGTTTGCTCAGGCTTCGACTCCACTCCTCAATTTCACATCATGTTATTGAGAGCCCCCCTCCGCTCCGTACGTCATGTGACATGCACCTCCTCGCCAGCTCGTTAATGGAAAGAGTCCAGAGAGACGAACACAGATGGCAGGCAGGAGGAACGGCATACGGACCGGGAGACCTGGAGAAGTGATAGCCATATCAGCACATGTAGGGGTTGCAGAAAGAACGAAAAGTGAAACCATATAATCCATAAATGTGGAATGAGTAGGTTGGGTAAGAAAGCACTGCTGGAGAGAAAGGGAAGTTACAATGTCAGGCCTACCAGAGGGGTTTGGTTAGTACAGGGACTAATCAATAGGCCTGAGGAAAAAGAAAGAATATGAAAAGACACTAGAGATGTGAAGGAAAGTGTTTTACTATGAATAATGTAGCAGTGTTTGATGCCTTTTAAGTTTTTAAATGATATTAAACCAAACAGTTGCTTATATTGAGACAATTTGTGGCATTCATATGGATATTTAAAGTCACACAAATTTTCCGATTTGACCCAGTTGATGCCACAACACAACCATCAGAAGAATCCTTTCCTGTGGCGACACACAGACTAGGACCAGACAGGATTACTGTCCGGTTGACGTTAGCTTATGTTAAGCCTGATTTACACTTCAAAGTTGAATCTGCGGAGAGTCGATGCAATAGCATTCGCTACACCAGTGTGAGCTGCTGTACTTGTGTTCTGCTTCTGCCTTGCATTTACACCACCATCACACCGTATGAAGTAAAAACATGGAGAAAAGAGAGAAGAGAAGCAGAAGATGGTTGTACAACTACTAAAGCGAGTTTGGCAGAAGGAGGATTAATTTTTATAACATTGAGCTTTTATTAAATCAAAGACATATGTAACTTGCACCAAGCCCATGACAGAGAATTAACTAGCACGTATAAATCAAGCTTTAATGCAATAGCAAATTTTAATGAGGTGGGTATACATGCCAGACTATTTCTTGGCTAAGAGCAGTGATGTATGGAGACTTGTTAGCATCCAGCAGAGACAACAGGAAGCCACTTCTCTTGGTGAAAATAAACTCGACATGCAAAGCCAAGCTAACTGTCTCCGGACTGCGAGAGAAGGATGTTGACTGTAGGTTTTCAGTCTCTTGAGGAAAATCAAGGGTAAAAAAAATTACAGAGCAGAAAAGTTTGTATTTATTTGTTCCCATCCTTCTAGAAAAATGTATTTGTTACAGAAACACCTATATATATATCTAAAAATAACATTTCCATCATGAAATCTCACAAGGTGAATGCTGACGTCTGAAAAACTCTGTTCAGTGAACAACAATGCTAACCTTGTCGGCTCAAACTCCTGAGTTCCTCTACAGGTGAACGAGTCTGGCGAACAGACGTCAAAACACGAGCAGGTTGCAGCTGTTTCTAATGCTGAGGGTTCAGGGGCAGCGGGGGCAGGACGCGGCCCTCCTGCTTAATGTTATTTTACCCCCATAGTGGTTAAATCACACACATGTGCATCACACACTCCGACCCCCTCCCTCCATCTTTCACCCTCCCCCACCGCCACATCAGAGTAAAACCAAAGGTCTCCATGTATAAAACTGGAAGCCACATAACAACAAGTGTAAACTGTTCCAGAGGAGGCGTGGAGGAGCAGTCAACACATTTATAATTTACAAGATGGTTTGAATCAAATGATAAGTTGTTTGTTTTGCTGGTTCATTTTGGAATTATCTAATAACAATGACAGCTGAGAAAATTACAGCTTTCTCGAGTCTCTCCAGGCATGTCTGGTGGTCCACTGGACGATGGAGAATTAGCTGAAAACTCAATACAATGTCACCGTGTTTAAGAAGGGTCACGAGGGGATTACTGCATATCTTGAATTTTTTAGAGCATTTATGTCAGAAAGTACAGTAATTACTAAGTACAAGCTGATTATTATATAACGGTGTGGCCTTTTTCGTGTCAGACTATTCTTTTTATGGGCTTTAGGGCCTCTAAACTCCAAGCAAAATACAGACATGTTCTGCTGTTACTGGAAGCCGTGGCTGACTATGACCTGAGGAATGCCAGTGTGTGCTTGTACACTGGGGATATTTTGGACCGGCCCAATGAATGTTGTGTGCAGCAACAGTTAAAGCCATGAGCTGAAATTCTACTGAAACCCAAATTAGGACCTACAAAACAACATAATTTCATTCATGTCAAAATCTTTCCTATTATGCTTTTATGAGCATTCAACCGAAAAGATGCCAAAACCCAGTCCACATTTGCTCCCCAGTCAATATGCAGATTTGTAGCTGTTAGCGAGCCCCTTTGGCAGTTAAAACAATATAAATTATGCATTAGGTTTCCTAATCCATGCTGATACAATATTTAAAATGATCACATACTGATATTCGATGATGTCTGCTGACTTACCTGATGTGCTTTAGAAATAAAAATGTTAAATGTAGTCATATTTTCTAACTTATTCAAATAAAATGTAGTGTATGTTGCCAGTAAAACAACAGTGAGCTCAACTCATAACACAGGCTATTGCATCCTAATTGAGATTAAAGGATCACAATCAAAACTACCAAATATGACAAAGAAAAGCAGCAAACTGCCTCATTTGAGAACAATCAGAGAATGTTCAGCAATTTCCCAGAAAGTGGACAAATCATTTTTCTGTTGATTGGCTTGTTGGTTGATCGTTTCGGCTTAAAATTGACCTTTTCATTTTTTTGTATTATGCTGGCTTATGAGGCAGAGTTTGAGGAATGTCAACACATATTTAACTGTCCATGTTTATAAGGACTTGCAAATTCAGGAAAGTACACTTCAAAAAAGGTATGAAAACAAATCAGCTGCCTCAGTAGTGTGTTAGCAGCACAGAGGAAGTAAAGAGAGGACTTCCAGGTCCATGCAAAGATTCCTTGTTTTATAATTCGTAAGGAGACAACTACAAACTTAAAATGATTACTTTAAGCCCTGAAGCACTGCGGTGTTATTGTTTTGTCGATTGTTTCTGAAGACTGATTCTGTTCTGTTTTACAGAAAGCAAAAGTATCTTCAAGCCGAGAAGCTCCAGTGGAGTTGGGAAATGTTTTCAGCAGAAGCAGTAGGGCTTAATTATAGAGATGGTGAAAAGGTAAGGATCAAAGCTTCACTCTTCCCTCTGTGGCATTCCTCTTTTCGGTCTGTGCCAAACAGGGCTGCCTCAGCAGGCACCGTCCTTAAGCTGACCAGAAAGTAGCTGGATTTGCAAGAGTCTGGCTGGCAGAGAGAAGAGGATGAAGAGCATTCCTCCCCAGCCCTGTGTTATCGCTTCCCCTTCACTAATGGCATAAATCGGGCGGCACAGCGGAAAGCAAGTGCCCCTGTACCACGTCAAAAAAAAAAAAAAAAGCACTGAGAGGAGACAGGGAAGCATTTCACTTCAGCTATGCACTTCTTCAGTGGTAAATATTTCATCTGTTGAGCTGGTCTCATCCGCTCTCTCCCTCTCTCTTCTCTCTCATGTGAGGTTGCCTTCATGCCAGGTCACTGAGTGCCTTCCATGGAAGAACAGAGCAGTGGAAAAAATAAACCTCTGTTGGTGCTTAAATCCTCGCTCGTAAGTGCAAGTCAACCAGATTTTGTGCTTTCAGAAAAATAACAGAAATAACAACGTGGAATAATATTCAATCTGTGTTCAAAGTTACACAGAATCACTGATGTCATGATAGATGAATAAGGAAAAGACTTTGTGAGGCAGGTTTGAACCATCCATAAGGTCTAAAATTCTTTTTCTATTATGCATTAAAATGTTTAAATGTAATACAGAGAGAAAGTTTCATCATCACAGGTGAAACTCAATCGGTGTTTTAGCTTTGCTAGCTTTGTGGTTACTCCACACTCAGAGTTAACAGCATGGCTAGCTGCTCTATGACTCTCCACTGACACTGCAGTGCTTTGAGCTAAATGCTAACATCAGCATGCTAACATATCGACCATGACCACGCTAACATAGTGATGTTTAGCAGGTGTAAAGCTGTCATGTTCACCTTGTGTTAGCATGCTAACAATTGGTAATTAGTGCTAAACACATGGCACAGCTGAGGCTGATGGGAATGTTAGTTCCACAGGTATTTCTTGTCAACAAACAGCAAGAGTATCTGCATATAATGAGTGCTATTTAAGTATACATTATTGATTTATAATGTGCATTTTAAATTAATAATACCATCCTACTTGTGTGAAAATAGGATTAGTTCATTTAGAAAAACTCATGTACATTTATTATCCTCTCTTTGACCTATTTATCACTGCTTGGTTTTAAATCTGTTTACTCCCTACGCTAACTTTTTAAATCAACCCTTGGCATCAGAAGCAAATAATCAAAAATAAATGGATAAACAAATGTGAACCACTCTACATCCTGTTTCACAAACACACAAAAAAAAACCCCCAACGCTTAGTCATGTGGCCCTTCCAGTTCCCCAGCTTACCACACAGGTCATGGATGACATCCAAGGATGAGCACCAGGAGTAGCGCTCTATTCCCTCCTGGGTGAGAGAGGATGGCAGCGCCTCCAGCTCATACGCTCCACGCTTCTTCCAATACAGGAACATTATGACTTCTTCAACCAGCCAGTAAGTAACCAGGCTGTAAGTAATGTGTAGCCTAACTGTTTACATTATAACCCTTAAACTGGACTCATGTTACAGTGTTCTGTGTGGATCTGGATTGTCTAACTCTGACCTACCACCTAAAAAATAACAACCTTAACTTCTGCAAACAATCAGTGCACCCAACTCATAAACCATCTTAATAATGCAAATCTTGCCAGCCCAACTCAACTCAACTTTAATCTGCCAACTGCCAGCACCTGCACAATTACCTCATCCAGCTAAGCCTCAAAACACTTCGCTTTGAACCTTCTGTCCAAGTCTGATTCTACTTCGAGTCCCGTCCAAGTGAACAAACAGATTCCCTCAAGTACAATCCATTACATCTCCAGGGGACCATATTACGGATTCTGCACCTGGAGTAAGCTTTCTCGCTGCCATCCGGGTTTTTTACTCAGGAACAGGTGATATAACCGACCACATTTCTTTCCCTGCAGCAAGTCTGCATGTCTCTGAACCTTAATTTCAATACCTCTTCATCCACTGAAAGCCAACAACCAAATGCTGTCAAGCACCAAATGCTGCCCTCCTCTAATCCATTTAACAGAGTTATTCCTGTACAAATTACAGATGCCCAATAGCTGAGAGGTTTTGCAAACTTATCTCCACCAGCAGGTAAAATGTCCTCTGCTGTCGCCTTCCCTGAGCCTCGACTTTATCCATGGCAAACTTTCTCAAACTGTACAAAACTTGTATGTGAGGCAAGCTGCTCATGTTAAAGCCCTGTGTAGGCTCTCCTGGCGATAGGGGGGATTTCTGCCCACTGTATCAGACAAGTGTTGTATTCATGCAGAGGTGAGTTGCATGCTGGGACAGGCAATCTGGGCCAATGGCTTTTGGACTGGGTGACACAAAGATCTCTTTTAAACCTCCTCCTACATCCAGAGTGGACGGTCTTTATGTTTTGCGCAAACTGTAAAAGGCTGACATTTTTCTGCATTAATTAGTGCCCGCGCCCTTTATGTCTCCTGAAAGATTTATTCCTTTTTATGAAAGCACCAGCTCTGTGGCGTCTGAGCTCAGTTATTTCTGTGGAGATACAATGCACACACTGGCTTCTTGGAGACGAGAAACACGAAATGGACAAAAGGAGTTCAATTATGAGAAGCTTATCTGAAACAATCATTTCCTTTCTTCACTTCTGTCTTATCTTTGGAAAAACAGTTGAAGGGTTAAAGCATGCAGTTAGATATATCAAGTCAAGTCATAATATTTTCCCCGGTGTTTCTTAAAGGCTGATGCACTGCTATTATGCATCTAAAATAAGAGGAGGAATACTGTGAGAATGTACTGCACCGGCCGGGGGAAGGGAGGGACGTTGTCACACACAACGACCCACATGTCCAATTTTGGGATAAGAAATTAGAGGGTAGGATGGGAGCCGGTTTGCTGCTCAGCTCTGGGCTTTGCAGACATATGGTAATAATCTGAAGCAGCTTTGAGCACACGGCTTCCCTTTTAATGAAGAGAGCAGTCGTGCAGCATGAGAACTGGGCTGCAAATACAAGGGCCAATTTCCACCTACTGCAGAAACAAAAAGGGAAGCAGAGGAGGCACAAGACAGCCTCGCTTTCATCATCATCATCCATCAAATCACCTTCGAAAGAAGATGATGCTTTTATTAGTCATAGCAAGACCAAAAAGTACCTGCCTCTATTATGCACGGATGTACAGATACCGATCTGATCTCATGCAAAAAATATTCAGGTTATGATTGAAAACATGCTACATTTAATTTGGGAGTAGACTCAATGAAAACACAAACATATTTTCTTTCTGTAGTCCTGGCAGCTTTGTGCTGGTACATATGATTCAGGTCCAGTTATTCAGCAAGAGAGCAGCAGTCTAATAACCACTAGCAGGCTGTAGATGAAAGCACTTCCACCACAAATACATATTCCAGAGTTCTGAATAACTGTCATGTTTTAATGTTCAGAACAGTTTCTCCCCTTCCTTGTGTACTTTCATGAAAGACATTCTGACTTTCACTCCCATTAATGAATCAAACTGTAAAAACACTTAATCCTACATTTCCCACGATGCTGCTTAACGTTTTAATTAGACCTTCCTTATCTTTAAAACTCCTAACAGTCAGTATTCCTTCCAAAGTTCAACTACTTAGCTGAACTTCTAGTGAAAAATTGGAAGAGCGCCCCTTTAGGTGACTTTGTGTTAAACATTATTTGTAATCATGGCTGCAAAAGACATTCCTCTTCTCATAACAATCACAACAAATGCATAAAGCATGGCTGAAGACTCAGTATTATGCACAGCTGCTTTTGAATTTATAATTTATATCATTAAAACCAATGCAGTGTTATCTTTTTCCAAACGCTGCATTCCAGTAGAACATCACTGTCCACTGTCATCCCACCTCTTTTCTGACACAAGTGAACATGAGTTATGACCACAAAGAAAAAGAGCCACAATGGACTTCACATATTCTCTGTCCTCTAGTACAG
>JAQNCA010000002.1:22979792-23011126 GCA_029783725.1 Acanthurus tractus | reverse complement strand
CAGCAAAGATTGTTTTTAAGAGTTAAACGGATGCCTGGAGAGCAAATTGAGGCTCGCAGCACAGCTCCATCTCCCTGTTTGTGTTGTTGGCCGCATAATCTTGGAAAGTTAACAGCTCCGTGTGACTACAAACCAACTTTTGGGAACATCCGCAGAGCATCAGTGAGTCACACAACTGCCAGGAATTGTGAAATGGTTTGAGGTGTGAGGTGTAACCAAGCCAGGTTTCAATGAGGTATGCATTATGTACACACATCAAGAAAGGCTCAGTACACAGGTGTGTCTTGTTTTAATTTGTTGCATACAGGGCCTTCTTGAGAAACATATTTTCTTTTTTTCCTGCACGATATCTTAAAAGTTTGCTTGTGCTCCGTAATGAAAAACTGTCTCTCAACCTGAATGCTCATTTCTCGCTGCCCTGACAGCCCCGACATGCACTTGCCCGGGCAGAGGAGCGCCTGAGGGGCTGTGGACAGCTGCTCCGAGGGGTAAAAACTCTTGACAAAAGCAGCATTTATCCATGGTGGGCGCTGCATGGGAGCTTGACCGCTGGAAATAAAGACACAGTATGTGAGAGAATAACCAAGGAAATGCCGTCACAGCCAGTTGTCCCTGGACGGAGGCACACAGCTGTTAGCCATACCGCTGCTTTGCACAAAAAAAAAAAATCATGGCTTAGCATCCAAAAACAGTATAAAATCTGAAACAGAGCCAAGCAAGAGGCTCTGGCAGTGTATCATATCAAGTGGTTTTAAGTTTAGGGTCATGTATTTCTGTCCAAAAACTGGACTCGTAGTTTTCGCTCGCTGTTTATAACCGAGGCAGGCCGAGAAACAGACATGAAATTTAATATATGAGCTGGTAAAGTTTTATGTCTATTTCACAAAACACGTGATTTTGGAGTGAACAGCACTCTTTTGCCTGATGTTAACTGAAGTGCCTTCATTGCTTAATCCTAACCACAGATGGGAGTCAAACCAGGCCTTCCCCTCCTTCCTGCAACCATGATGCGGTTAATAAACGTGCTGCATCATTCGGTCATAAAACACGCTGCAGGCTCAACCATTAAACGATCCTTTCCTTACATGCTTCAACTTTAAGAGACTGGAGACAAAATCCAACGTCTACTTTCAGTGCAAAAGCATATTGGGAAGTTTTTTGTGAAGGAAAGACGATAAAAGACCTCGACAATCTGAGTTCCTTCTTCATCTTTTTGGTTCCATGTTTCCTTTTTCGTGTTACTTCACTGTCAGTCAGCAAAGAAACACTCCTTATTGGCTGCTACAGTGCAACAACTGCTTTTGGTCCATGTTAAGAACAGAATGTTCGCACAATTTCACATCACCAACCATCTTTTGTCAAAAACAACCTCTTTCTATACTTGTTACCTGCACACTTATGTTTGACAATCAGTTCCAGAGCAGAATATCTCTTTAAGTTATAGTTTTTTATATAAATGAATCTCGAATGAGTAATTCTGATCTGTTGTAGCCTCTCTTGCATGTTTGTCACATTTGTTCTGAGAATTTTATTCATGTTCACATGCAGTAAGATTGTCTTTTAAACTCAATTACTGCAAATTAAAGTCAGAACAAGTTGAGGTCTGACAACATGGACCCGCCCCTTTACACAAATCAAGTGGTTATACTCCACAGAGTTCCCTCTTCGTGTTTATCTGGACTGATTTTTCTTTCTGAGTAACACAAAAAAAGAAATCTGGGAGAGAAAAAAAAAAGGAGATTAATTTGGGAAGAAATTGACTTGATTGACTCCAAATAATCTTTGGAATAAACAGCATCTTTGCACAAGATGAGGACTGCAGACTTTTCTCTGCATCGTGTCCAATATGAACAAGAAGAAAGATTACAGCAAGCAAAAACTGCTTTAATGCACATTAAAGGTATCAAAGCATTGTGGTTGATTGCAAACTTTTCCTTTTGCATCTACTGGAAACACAAACGTGAACCTGAGAAGTCTATTTTTTGAATCTGTTGCAGCTGAGCTCTGCAGCTGTCAGGATTACCTGAAGTTTTATTCAATCTGTCACAGACTCACATATAATCATCTGCCATGTAAAAATCTGATTATGTTGCCAACCTCGCACACCCCATGCATGCATGTGCGTGTGTGTGTGTGTCTACATGACATGTTTCGGCATTGTTCCTGGAGCCGAGTGAGGAAACATAGCAAGGAGGCGGTCCTGTGCATACCATTATCTCACAAAGCACTCATTACAGGAGTATCTCCCGTATCCTCTATACCAGCAAAAACATGTCGCCTCACGCTCTCCGCCTCGTCCTGAACGCCGCGGCGCTCAAACCCAACACCTCTCTGGCACGAGGCCTCCCAACGTTAACCATGACTCACTTGAGTGAAATGCCTCAAACATCACAGTTGCCAGATTATGAAGCGAACAGAAATGTATGCACGGGGCTCGGCTTGCTCTTCCTGTAAGCAGGAGGCGGAGGGTGGCGGCTGGCGGGTGGCGGGTGGGGGCTTGACGAGGCTACTTGCAAAACCCACCTGCAACAACCCCCCCCTCCCCCCCTCCTCCTCAAACTCCCACTCTTCATCAAAACAAACTGCCATGTTTTGCCACCATACATCATAAGTGAATATATTTTATTCACTGTCAACACCAGAGCAATAAAAATGAGGTAATAGTCTGCAGAGGAGAACATTAAATTACATTTATAATTGCCCTGGTTCATTATGCAGCCTCTGCGCTGCATGCTCCAACGCTGATTAGTGCATAAACACCAGACCTCAGTAGTTATCTTTGGGAAAATCACCACATTATCTGTCCTCACATTTTGTTGAATGATCGGAGTGCATGTAAATGGCGCATACTTCTTTTATAAGGTAATTACATGTTTAGCGGCTCCATGTCTGGATTAGTGAAAGTATGAATGCATCCTACCCCAAAATTTATCCATAATTGCTCTGCAATTACAGAACGACTCGTATAAAAACTCTCCAATACATCAACTGTGACATCCATTGCATCATGTCAGGGTTGAAATCTCCGATCGCGCTGATAAGCAGATAAAATTAGCTGCATTTTGTTGCTGCAGGATGGAAACAATCCGACCGTTCCTGGACCTCAGATAAAGTTAAATTAAATGTAGAAGGGAGGCCATTAGGTATTTGTTTATCAGGCTGTCATCTTGAGGTATGTCCTGAGAGAGTGCTCCATCCGAAAAAACCAGTGTCACAATCAGAGCATCGCTGCAGACTGCAGCGGGACTCGGGGGAGAGATGGGCTTGTCAGCAGCTGTTTCAGTCTGTTGCACAGTGTGGAAAAGCTCTGTCATGGCCCACCTAATGGTAATTGTTTGGAGCGGTGAGAGCCCGTCTTGTCTGCATGCTGGTATCTGAAAGGGTTTGGAGTGGAGGCGACAGCAGCAGCAGCAGCAGCAGCAGTGAAAGGAGGAGGAGGGGAGGAGGAGGTTGTTACGGGGGAGATACTGACATTTCTCTTGGATTTGCCTTTTTCTTTTTTTTCCAGATTTCCTCAGCTTGTAAAAAACAAGTTTGTGTTGTGCGACAAGACACAAGGATACATGTCAGTAGTATTTCAAACGGGCAAAAACTCTGAGAACATTATATGGGAAGAGGCTGGATTTTTTTTTTGTTTTTAGGCGGGGAAGTAGAGGAGACCTTTTTTAGTTTTCTTAGTTTATATTATATGTTAGCCTTTATCTCCAGTTTTATTGTAAAAAATGATGATAATAACTACATGAGGAGGATTTTAGGGGTTTTAAGTGATGGCTTTACTCTGTGTAATGGACCAAAAAGCATCAAAGTGAAACTGGTCCTCAGGGGTCTGTTCAGGAGGAAAGAAAAACTCATTCAAAATCCAAATAACATTTGTAATAAACCAAATATTTAAAATATTCAGCCGTGAAACACAACCTTTCTGAAAAGCTAATTATGTCTCCCACTCTGTTTATAAAAAGATGGTAACAAAAAAAATCTAATATCTGTGGTTGCTTTTCTGAACATCATTTCCTACAAATCCCTGGTCTACAAAATGTAACTGTTAGGCTTAATAAAATGCCAAAAAAAGAAAAGAGAAAATATAAAAGTTCATGCCTGATAATCAGTTCTTCTTCTGGGCTCTGAGAAACATAACAAAACATAAATGAAATATATCAAACAACCTGACCAGGTTTGTTTGCCCCATATTACCTGTAATGATGATATCATTTGATTGGTGGATAAAAGTCAAATCTAAAAACCGTCGTAGGTGAAACGTCTCAGCTCGACAGAGAAGGTGAATCCATGAGAGAAGATCTGGACAGTGTTGCAGCTTTTGAGCTTAAAATAACTTTAGAAGGGATTGTAAGTGAATTCTCTGCATTAAGTAAACATGCCGCAGCACTTTTTCATAAGTTTTCAGAGGCTCTAGAGGTTTTAACAATAAAACCATGATATGTTAATGTTACTCAAATGATAACATTGTGTAAAAAACAAACAAAACCTCTTAAATAATTTCCCTCGCCCCTTTTTGCTGATTGTCACCTGCCACAAAAAGAAAAAAAAAAGTTATTTAAAGAAAAAAGTCAAAGATGAGTCTCGCTCATAGCATTTTTATTTATTCATTTATTTTTATTTCTATAGATATCGTTATAATGTTGTTATTGTGAATTCTCAAGGCCATGACAATCACTGAGCAAAAAGCCATAAATGTTCTAAATATTCCAAAGTTTAATGCCTGAAAACATTCAAATTTGTCTCTTTTAATTGGCCTTGAAGACATTATGGTATACTCTTGTGCACACCCTCTTCAATGGTTGGTGCTTGGCCTTAATTTGATATTAATGATGTAATGATCTGAACCAAATTCAGTGCATTATTTTTACATCTTTAGGCTGGTCAAAGACAAGAGGAGGGTCCAAAGAAAATATGAATAATTCTATGGAGGGCCTCGCTTTTATAAAGAAAAAAATGAAAAACACATTTTTCCAAATAATTTTCATATAGTCAGCAAGAAAGGTGAGGAAAGAGGAAAAAGTGAGAGAGAGAGAGAAAGAGAAAGAAAGGGAGGGAAAGTGGCGAGCAGAGGGAGAGATGATGGCGTCTCAGACAGACTGTCTGGCTGCACCGGGATCTCCAGCACTCAGCGTCATATGATTCTGGGGTCAAAGGTTATCCCCACTGATGAATATCGGGCCGAGTCTCGTCTCCCTCACTAAAGAAAGGGAGTTGTTTTCACTCCCTGAGTCTGGAAAGTTTATTTCAGGAATCCATCCTGCCAGCACGAGACTGTAAACCTGTCTCAAGGCAGAAGAGTTACGTCCACAAATATTACACTTCTTTTTACGGTTTTATTGGCCCTGCACAAAAAAAGAGTAGAGATGCTCTCTTTCTTCTCATTTAAATGCATCTATGGGTGTAATCAAACCTCACCGGAGGAGAAAGCGTGTGCATACATTGAGTTTACATATTTCCTAGTAAGACATACAGTACATCCAGGGGATTTTGACAGGATTTGGAAGATTATAGTTTGCAGTCTGTGAACTGTGTGAAAGTACACTGGTGTTTTGTGTTTATCCTTTCATACTGAACGCCTCATCCCACAAGCCGTCAAGTTATATCCCAGCGTATTAGGGTGGTAATACAACAGCTTTATAGGCAATGCAGATGAGCAACAGTCCCAGCAACAGGCCAAAAACAGAAAGTGAAGGACGCTGTTAAAATACACATCTAATTATTTCATTTTTTTTGTCTTCAAGGTTGTTCTGTGTATCTTCATCTTCGGAGGTTTTCCCACAGATGCTGTAACTCTGTAATGAATAATCACAGGGCACTTTAAGTAACACTGTCAGCCGGATTTCTACTAAAAGCTTCAGGGAGATTACAGCCGCCCAGGTGTGACAAGTGTGATATATGAGATCACACGTGAACAAATGGATGGCAGGAGCCTGGGCCTTTATGAGCCTGCTGGATCAGTCTCCGCCAGAATATGTGCAATCCTTTGACAAACTTAATTTGAGTTATTATTTTTAAAAAACCCACATAGGCTCTCCCTGCAGGGTGAGAAAAGACTTCAAATAAACGGAGGTGTTTCGGAGGATAAAGCTGCAGAGGGAGGAGTGAGCAGAGGTTTGTGGGCTTTTGGGTGAATTTAGAAACACCATCACCAGCCAGGAGTTGATTCCCAAAAACTAAAGGCGAGTGGACGGCACTGCAAGGGGGATGTTTGAGAGGCGGAAAATGGCCAGGTTTTAGGTTCGAAGCTCACTAACATGCTGAGAAATGAGGAGTGAACGCTGGCATTTGATTGATGGGAGAAAGAAGGGAAAGCTTTATAAAAAAAGACTACAACATCTTGTTTTATTCCAGATTAAATTGGACCATTTAAAGCTGTTACAAATCTTCGTAGTTTTCAGAGAGTTTTGAGTTTGTGAGGTCAATTTTTTTGCAAGTTTATCAGTAATCACTTATTTCTCCATTTACTTTTGTGGTACACTTGCTCAAGGGCTTCTTCACCTAAACATCTCAATGAAAAACATCATGTTAAACATGAACAAACTTCTTTAGATGCATCATCATCTGATCTAAAATGCCTTGACAAGTCTTTATATTTTTCACAAAAGTTGCGGTCATCACATTAAATCATTGTCATAAAAGAAAACATTTATATTGAAAGTAAGAGCCTGAACGCAGAACTCAGAGCTTTGTGATGTCAAGGTTTGGGGTTAAGTGTTGACATTTTCCTCTCTTATTTTGTAAGTTTCTTCCTGTCATGTTTTACTTCCTGTCTTTGTTTTTATTTGTTTGTTGTTTGGACTTTGTGACCATCCACTTTAGTTTTAGTTTCGCTGAACACAAAATCTGGTAGACTCTGGTCACTGTTTGGTAAACTAACAACAAAACACAGCTGATGACGAAATGTGACGACGTTAAAGCGAAAATTTGTCCCTTGGGTTCTGAAAGTTGCTCGTGGGAAATGTGATTCCCTGCAGTCACCCACTAATTCTATCAAAACGATACACAAACAGAAATTTGACGCAAATCAAAAAGAAAATAATGTTGGGAATCACAATCTAATTGACCGGACAAGGTCAAGAAAGCAGGAGAGAGAATCCAGCTAAAACTGAGGACAGACAAACATCCGAAAAGCCATCTGAAGGTGATGACCCTTTGAACACATTCAACCAACTGAGCAGTGACACACCAACCCCCTTATATAAGCTCCTCGTTGTCAGGCTGATCATCACAGGTGCATCCAATGACTCCTGATGAGCACAGGTGAGTGAAACCTGAGAGTGAAATTTTATAATCTCTGTCCACAACACTCAGTTTGCCAGTTTGTCAAAGAAAGAAACAAATAAAAACACTTCTGCTTTGGCTTTATAAAAAATTATGTCACTTAGGCTTATATGTATCACAATTATGAGGATGAACAAGCATTTCAAAATAAATGGGGGTAATGAATGTTAACAACATTTTAAAGGTAAATAATCAAGCCAATTTTGTTGCACAACATCACTATAATCTGAAAATAAGATTGCAACACCTCACCGCAAGTTTAAGACACACCCTGATTATCTACAATAATCTACAACAGCTTGTTAAATCGAGACCCATCACTGAATATAAACAAAAATATATTTAAGGATCTTTAGACTTACTGTTAGTGCTAAGAGGCAAGAAGAGGCCGATTGTTGGCCTGGCACCATCTGTAAAAAGTGTCCACAACCTACCAGATTAAATAATTCAATAAATAAATTCAAGATTTTGATGTATAAATAATTGTGTCATCTGCTAATAGATATCACACTAAGACCAGACTGATGGAAGATTGTTAATTAACCCAATAAATAAGAATAGCCAAGTGGGTTTTCACACACGAATAATGTAGTCTATTTATGTGCAACAATAAATCTATTATGGAAAAGTTGATGGTATCTACTCCAATTGTCAAGTTGCAGACAAAAAGATCTGTTCATGTGGTTTTGGTCATGATGGCCTGCAGCCTCCTGACAGAGGGGAGGGTCACAACGAGGGTCAGCCACAATTTCAGCTACATGCCTCAAAGTCCTGGAGGAGCACAAGTGTCCTTTGCAGTGGCGGCAGCACCAGAAGATGGTGGAGGAGAAATATAACAGTGTTCCAAGGATTGATCCCTGAGGGACACCTTTATTTCAAAGCTAACCAATTTAAATTTGTTGCCATTTAATTAAATACACTGTTTTCTGTCAGGATCATTGAAAAATGGAAGCAGAGCATATCAAGGAAGGCAATAAAATAAAGATTTTCATTAAGAGGATAATGAACAACTGGATCAAACACTTAAGCTTGATCAAGAAATATAGCGACTGTCAACTTCCTATTTTCAGAGATTAATATACCTCATTTGTAAGTTTTAATAAGAGTGGAGGTTGTTGAGTAATTCATCATAACCCAGTTTTTTTTCCAGGAAGATGTGATCTAATGCATGTATTGCCTGCCTCATCACTCTGGGGCCCCTCAGCCTTCCCAACTCCTCTGGACTCACTATTATCACTGCAATGCCTTATCTTATCCACACAATCAACCTCAGACTCACCACACCCTCAGACATGAGCTACGGACCCACAACCAGACCAGCTCTGCTGTTTTTTATTCCTAGGAGTCCCACGCCTCTGTCGCCTCAGCTACACCCCCACTTTATCCTCTGCCATCACTGGGAGAAAAGATAATGAGGGATATTTGCCCTTATTAGTGTCAGTGGTGCTATTTAAGGTCTAATCATCTGTCATATGAAGAGGCATGTGTTACACTGGATGTCTGACATGTTTTGTTCATAACAACTGGGCTTAGTGGCGCTGTTGCATAAGGATGCCTGAGAAAATGCTGCGGTGGCATACAGTTTTTAAAGGAACATTTCAGCATTTTAGGAATGAAGCTTATTTGCTTTCTTAAGATACATCTATATGTATTAGTCATAAATCAACTTCCATAAATCCACTCAGAAATCCTAGAAGGAAGACACTCCCCTATAGCTCTAGAACTTAAATGTCAAATTAGTGTTAAAGTACCAGTAATCCTGTGATAAGCGTTGTATATTGCAAACAGGAACTGCTAATGGCTAATTTGATGTCCTTTCACGGCGCTTACAACACATATATAAGCTAGAGCCCATTTTCCTACATCTCCCAAGGCATTATGGGAACTACGGTCCCAAAATTCAGAGCCTAATGAGCCACCAAATAGAAATATTTTTTAAATTGTTTTTTATTTTATTTTATCACGCTGTTGAACTTTGACAAATCAGGCAGGATGTATGGATCAGGTAGCAAACAAGAGAGGTGCAATGTTTTCACTTTTTATGCTATGTTAAGCTCACTGTTGCCAGTCTCCAACACCAACACAGAGAGGCATTAATCCCTTTTTATCTAACTGAAAGCATAAAAAAGCTAACATGTCAAACAAAATCTGTGACACACACAAAAACACCCAAACACAAGCAGTGCAGTGTGGCATGACAGAAGTCAGACAAAACAGGTTCCAATGAGCACAATAGGTCTTGGGTCTGCAAATGCAATTGTCCCTAATTATGACAATGATTCAAGGGAGCTTCACATTCCAGTGCCTCTTATGGTTTTGCTGCTATGTATCTTGGAGCCTGTGGAGCCATTAACACGATACCAATCTCACCGATGGCTCCAGTTTGGGCCTCCCATGGGCTCCTGAATGCAACCTGTCCAGCTTGAGGGGAACCAAACATCCACCCCCTTCCCTCCCCTCTATGCTCACACACTTTTGTCCTCAAGGAGGTGGGCATCAGGACAAACAATCAAAGCCAATGACAGATCCACGTCAGACAGAGCATAATTATGGGAACAGTGTTCTGAGAGATACTGTGTCATTAAAACCCACCGTCTCCACTCCAAATACACCAGACTCTTTCCTGCTGCCTATCCATGCTGTGAGGTGTGTGTGTGTGTGTGTGAATAAGGGGTTACTTTGTGTGTGTGTTTGTGTATGAATGTCAAGCTAGGCCAGTTTTAATGTGTCCCCACATAACTTTTGGTGTAATCGTACAACGTTGCTGACTGAACCTGTAAAGTTGCAGAAATCCAGACATGACAGATACATGAGACACAACATTTTTGGGCCCAAGCATTGCTGAGGGAAGCCTCAAATGTTCCTGACAGCCGGAATTTGAGAACTAAATTGCCGAAAATGCTTACACAGCTGCTGTCTGATTTTTTAAAGCATTCTCGCCCAGACGCCATTAATGCAAGATTACTCAGAGAAAGATGTGACACATTCAGTTTGCATGGGCATGAAGAAAAGTGGTGTTGGCACTCAGTTTGCACAGGCACATCAGGATAATGTCCTGCAAACACGGCAACAAGATGTGAACTGTATCTGTGTTTCTCTTCTTCTTGGCAATAATTAGGTTGCTAATCCAAACAATAAATCATGTAGTAAGTCAAAACACAAGAAGAAATATATGTCAGTTAAAATCTGTCTCTCTCAATTTAAGGTGCAATGATAAATCAATTTAGTTGAAAGTGATGAAATACTGAATCATATGCCAACACTTGTTGTACCTGAGCTATTGGTTGTATAAGCAGGCAGACACTGTGTTTTTAAAACAGTGGCTAGGCCTTAACATGTTTGGTCAAAAATGATTTAAAACAAGTAACATTTTGACATCTATTTTATCATTTCTAAATCACAGACATCTGATTTTTATTAAAACAACAGCATATTGAAATTTGCTAGAATAACAAAACAAAGCTAACAGCTAAACTATTTAGCTAGCTAAATGAAAAAAGTGTAACCTGTGGCCAGGATTTAAGTTTAAAGAATTTAAAAAACTTCAATATCAACGGAATGTAAACAAGTGGCTCACACATTATGTCTAAGATGTCTATGTATCGTTTATTAAGGATATTTGTCGAAGTTAGCATGCTAGCCAGCTAGTTCAGGTTGTTCTATTCGCTAACTCACTGTAGAAAGAAAATAATATATATGTACATTTAAATCGACTGTAACAAAACTCAAATATCGAAGGATCTATTTTTGCATTTCTTCAACAATTAGCAACTCTGGTTTGGTTAAAAATAAAGTCTTTCTCTGCAAGTTACATTCCTTCTTAACGATCAAGCTAGCTACAGCCAAAGAGAGCTACAGCAAAGAGCATACTGAGCAGCAGCTAGGGACTACTTTGGTGATATGCTGCCCCCTATCAATTTTTTAAACAACGCTCATTTTGGCTATCTGAATGAGTCAGCCACAGCTCCGCATTACCCCATAAATAACTTACAAAAATAACTGCAAAATAAAAAAATTTCCCAGCATTCCACCGAGTTTGCAGTTGTAAATGTTGGCCACCTGGGAGCAGCATGAACATGCTGTAAACATCTGAATTGATTTATTTTTAAAAATTTAAGTCATTATGGCAATGTAATGTCAAATTCACACATCCCGATGATACAGAATCACATTATTGTTTCTTTCGTTGTGGTCCTGACTACTTGATGGATTTACAACCACTCCTCAAAGAAAAAACACTCTTTTAAGCTCTTAAATACTCTACTAAGTTCTCTAACTAGTTGCTTACTGTGTCTGTCTGCCTTTTTTGTTTTGTGCTGGTAGTCTGTATTTGGTTTGGCTTCCTGCTGTGGCCATAAACAACAATATAAGATGAGTGTGAACCAAAACAGTAAAGTTTTCTACCAGAAAACCAAAACAATTATCTGAAAACACTATAAAGCCGGGTAGAGCCGGGAAACTGCTGAGTTGGGTAATAATACTCTACAAGTAATCATGTGATTCGGTACCCAATACAAAAATATTGATTAGCCGCTTTGCTAAAAGCCAAAGCAAGCGTCATGCCGGGGGATTTTCCACAACCTGGAAACCAGAAATTCCTTTTTATTTATTATAGATTTATAAGACAATTAGTAAATTAATTATTTAACAAATATCAGGTTGTCAATTGCAGCTTTAAACCTTTAACAAAAGTGGATAGGATGTGGCACTGGGACAGCTCATGCAAATGATACCAAAAACACAAGGAATGAGCTCCACTGCACTGCATTTATCTTTCATCTTCTTCTCGTCCTTGGAGAACAGAGGTAGTGGTATCACAGCAACAGGTTTGTTTGGGGGCGGCCTCGGTATCAGCAGGACTTGGACTGTTCTGCTCTGTTTGGAGTAACTTAGGCTGCTGTGAAAAAATCCATGGCATGCTAAAAACATAATATACAGGAGCCTGGCATCCCTAAGAGAGAGTCTGACTGTCTGTTCCTCTCTGCAGGTAGCCATGTTTGGAAGTGCTGACAAACAGAGAAGAAAGACAGAATGCATGGGGTCCGGTGGCTGGCTACTCGCCACAGTTTAGCTTTTCATACTTGGGCTCCATCCATGGTCACCTCTCATAACTCTGCTGGATTGTATGTGTTTGGAGTAAACTTCCCTGCTCAATATGAGTTTTTAGCTGGTAGGCAAAGCGTAAAGTATTAAAAATGTGTGCTGTTGTCATTATTTGGTCAGATTTAGTTCTTGTCTCCCCTTGTCTTAAGGACGTCTGTGCACACCGTCACCCAATGAGTCAGTCACTAAGGTAGAGGAATCTCATAATTAAGGCCTCATTAAAGCTGCACAGCCTAACTGCGTTGGTTTACAGGGCAGACACAAACCTCACAGATTCACAATGGGGCCATTCATAATACCTCACTTCTCTGAAAGGAAAAGAGAAAAAGCAGTTGCTCTTAGCATTTGGGCAGATGTAATTGCAATCACTCAGCTTGTCTGATGCTGATAATGGGGCGATGGGAAATTCCTGTCAGAGTCGTGGCGCAGGGTGGTTTCGCAACCACTTTGGCAGGCTCCATGTTCCACTGCAGGGCAGCGAATGCGTTACGGCATGCTCACATAGCTGTCATTAAACACATTTTGAAGAAAAAAAAAACATAAGACAATCAAAACTCACAAGTGTGTGCCATTCTCCTGCTGCTTGAGCAACGAAAAGGCAAATATTATGTAAACGTATATCGTCTGTCATCCCTGCACTGTTAAACGTGTCGAAAGACTTCAGCTCATGAAAAAAAAAAGGAAAGTGAATATTTTTTAGCAATCCCAGTCACCTAATACACACCATAAATTCTGCCTAAGTTATTTTCAACATCTTTATTTTCATTTGTCATTTTCAAAACATTTCTCTTGACTGGTGGTTTATGGGAAAATTAAGCTGCGGGGAATAAGAACACATATTAACTGGTACCTAAAATGTTGGGCAGTTCATTTTTAAAAATAAAAAGTAATGTTTGTTTTCCAAATTTTGGGCATGCTTTTCAGCAAGCAGCCCATTCCTGTCTGAAATGTGTGCTACAGTAGGTGGCTGAAATAGCACATGGGTGCAACGTTCTTGTGGTTGGTCTTTGGGTACAGTATGTGACACTTGGCATCTCAGCAATGCTTCCATGAGAAGCCTCTATTATAAAGCATTCATGCAATGATGCTAACAAGCTTGATTTACTGGCTGGACAAGCATTTGTGCAATAAAGTCCAAGGCCTTCTTATTAGAGCCTTAGGGGACCACCCAAGAAACAATATCGTGATATTAAAGATTTTCTAATAATCTCCAAAGAGTAGCAATAAAGTTCCATTTACTGGACTGCAGTATGTTGTGATAGACAACAGCTATTCAGTTTTAATTAAACTGGAAACTTGAGAAATATAAAGTATTTGAAAAACAGCCTGGAGGAAAGTAAGTAGCCATTGGACTTGTTTTCTTGGACACGTGATCCTGACAGACATGCAGAGTGTCTCATTTCAAACAACAAGATGTTTTAGTAACATTTTACAGGTAACTGCAGTCACGAATTCACTTGGCAGTCAGCCGGTGTTTGCAAAGGTATTTGAGGTATTTTGGCCATTTTACAATTCAAATGATGCGGCAAAAGTATGTTTTATATTGACTCCAAATGATGTTTTCATAAATAAATTTAGGATATCGAAAAGAAATAATTAAAAAACTCCATTAAAAAGTTATTTCTCTACTCTGAGCTCTTGAAAATAATAATTTTAAATGGATGAGCATCACTATTACCTACAGTACATTATAATATGCACAGACCAAGTCGCAACATTTTTGAAAAGTTTAATTTCAAATTACAGCATAGTATGGATAATAAAAAAATAGTAAAAAGAATTAATTTTATTCTTGCAATAATCTGTGACTTCAACAGATTTAAATCAACATGTGATTCAAACAATTCCTCAGACATAAATACCATATCAAATTTCAATGCTCTCCACTGTCACTGGTGTATCAGTATTGATAAATTACAAATATCTATATGTTAAGAAAAGAATAAAATACCATTAAAACAAAAACATGGTAACTGATAACACAAAAACACTGTAAAAATAGTCTTTAGGCTAAAATAGTTATTTTACAGCCAAAAGGTGTATCTCGATTTGTCTGACATGTTTAAAACTCAACAAAAGGCAGATTCACTTTACTGCCAAAAACAGCTAATGCTCGCATCTCCTCCATTATTGTGTTTGCTCTTGTGGGTGTCCGTGGGTAACTGAAGGGGGCAGTAGTGTGCCGAAAGTAAAATGACAGCTGGAGTCCCAGGCGGGTAAATACCATACAGACCAGTGCAGAAGATGCCTTTTGAAACCCTTGTTTTTCCATTATAATGTGAATATGGCATTTGGAATTCTGGAGTTCTTTGAGCTAAATGCTAATATCATCAAGCTAACATGCTCACAATGACAATGCCAACCACCTTAAAGTTTAGCATGTGTAATGTTTACCATCTTAATTTAGCATGTTAGCATGCTAACACTTGTTACAATTCTATGTAAACCAAATTTATTGGCAGTTCATCTTGTTATTGTGTTACATTAGCCGAAAACACAAATGTCAGTCTCGTCGTGTGGCCACATGAAAAGTCAGTGGATCAACAAAGTCAGTAGGATTCGTTTGCTCGGGATCATGAAAGTCTGCAAAATGTCAGGTCAATCCATTCAATAGTTTTTGAGATATTTCTGCTTAAACTGAAGCGTCGGACTGAATGACCTACATTGCCATACATAGCCACATTGCTAGCATAGCAAAAAATGCAGTAATGTTAAATTATATATATATATATATATATATATATATATATAAAGGACATGACTTTAAGATCTCATGAGGCCGTACTTTGTCTATTGAGCATGTCTCGATTGTCCAGTGTAGTCACAGTCTATGTACCACATAACATATATAAATGTGAGATTTAATCCATAGTAGAAAATAACTATAGTTCATGAGTGTGCATGTTATAGATCTTGTAGACAAAAATATAAACATGTCAGTATACATTAAAAACACTCAAATGTACTTTTTCATGTTCCCTAGCTCTTCCAACATCTATTCAGAGAACATTAAAAATATTGATATTTGGTTTACTGCAAAGGTCTTCAACATCCATAAAAAATATACTGATACAGACATATTTACTGCTTTATTCTCAGGTTATCTTAAAGGTGAAGCAACAGGCATCCAAGTTCCTCGGGGAAGAGGCAGTGAACTGTGAAAAACAAGTCTTTGAGTTCTTCACACTGTCCTTTCATCATCTGACAGGCAGTCAGGTAGATGTCAGCCTCACTTTCTTCCTTCAAACTTCCCTTGTGGTTTGGTGCTTTGTGGTGGTGCTCGTAAGCAGTCCAATAAAAAAACAAAAAAGAAAGAAAGAAAAAGAAAAGCAGTAGATGGCTCGGATGATGCCCTCTTCACGTGTGAGGCTATACACCAAGAAGGATGCCCATAAAATCTGAGCCGCTCTGTATCGTAATGGAGGCGCCTGCTGCATTATCCACAAATATTGAGGTGTACTGCCCGGTCTGCAGAGATAAATATTACAACACTGACGTAAGTTGCTGTAATGAATGCACAAATACAGAAGTTTCATATTTATATGTTCTGTTGCTCACCTGTAGCTCCAACAGTCCCTGCACACTGACAGTGAATATCTTGCTGTTACTTTCTAATCCAACGATCATCTCCAATGAGCTGCAACAAAAAAAAAAGAAAGAAATATTGTGTTTTTAGCAATTTATGTGAAACTTGAATGCTTCAAGACCTGTTTAAGCTCTATGTTAAACAGTTTGATAGTTTTGAGTATTATCTGATTTGCTTTCTTCCAAAGAGTTAAATAAGATTAATACTACAGTTATGGCTGCAGGAATATTTGGTTACCAATTGCAGTGGCTACATTAGCTTAGCGCGAAAACAGGAAACAGTTAGCCTAGCTTTGACTAGCTCTGTTCCAGTCAATCTGATTTTTTATGTTTTTTTTTCTTACTTTAGGGTCTGACACTTAAGCTGTCAACAGTTTGGCATATAACTGTCTGAAAATGTAAAAGATTATTTTTACACCTCTCTTTTAAAGTAGAGAATATGTATTGATTAGAGAGCTTCTGAGGTGTTGGTTGACAGATTTGTTTACAGTTGGACAGACCAACATGAACTGCTTTTCAGTCTTTAGGCTTCGTTAGCAGTGCAGTTTTTATCTTAATAGAAAAATAACAGTAGGATCTTCTCATTTACATCTCTACAAGAAAAAAAAAGTGTATTTCCCCAAAATTTTCTTTAACCACTTTAAAACTTTTTCTTAAACCGCTCAGTGCTTTCCCAGTGTGTAGAGATGGTTGTAACATTGCTGCAGGCTTTAACCACACAGCAAGAATACTGGCTCCTGTTAAGTGAAAAATACTACATTTTTTATGGCAAATCAATCATGCTGATCTTCACTACAACTGCCATCACAATGAACCTCATTTCACATTCTCTGCATTTTCATGTGTGGGAGGGCGAGACTGGCTTGGGCTTTGGCTTGAAAAAAGCAGGAGCCAAGGACTCTTTTTGGTTAGGTAACCCATCATAATAATATTATTTATACGTTCCCCTCTTTGTACCAAGCTAGGAGGGAGGCTGTGGAGCTCTGCACGGTCTGGGAGAGACTTTAGGGAGCAATTCATTTCATTCTTTATGTAAATAGAATTTTGAAATATTGGAAAGAACCATTCCCAGTTGTATTTGTAGTTTTTTGCCATGTACAACTGTTGAATTAGATATCTCTCTCCCACATCCCAAACAAGGGCATTTCACTGCTGTGCTGCTGAATGTAACAGGCTGCCTGAAGTGTCAAAGGTGAGTCTATAAAGATTAGTTAGGCGACAGGGACGAGGGCTCTGAGTGAGAGGACATTTCCTTTAAAGACCTGCTCTGCTTTTATACAGGAAATGCCACACTGGTTCCACACAAAGTGTAACAGACAAAACCTTTAACGGCTCATAAATTCTAGTGAAAGTTAAGGTAGCATTAAACGCCAATAAAATACCCCTGTTACATGGTTAAGGTAAACAATTTATCAGAAGAAGAATGTAAAGGATTGAAAGTGTGTCATTGTGGTCAGATTAATAATTTCCAAGATTCACAATATTAACTTTTATTGGTTATAGGTGGTATTCCTGACAGGCATGTCTTATAACCATACAAAATGAAGCCACATGGATACGATCCATTGAGGTAACAAAGAGTGTGAAGCAGGTGTTATGTGATATGAAGTCACGGTTTGAGTTTTCCAGCATACTGAACAGTAAGTGCTTTTATATGCACATTTACATTTGGATCATAATGTTTTTTTTAAAATTGTCTTTGCTATGTTTTGCAGATGCAATCACTACATCCTGGTTGCAGAACATGATAAGATGTTGATGTGTCAAGACAAAAATGCAATACAAGTGATCTGAATCTCCGAGTATGAAAAACAGGTTTCTCATCTTCCATGTTAATTTAAAATCCACAATCCACACAGTGGCGCGCATGTAAACACACACAATAAATACCTACGTGTATCTGTGGCAGAGTGATTCGATGCAGATCAGCACCCGAACGTTATCTCTGGCCTTGAGCTGACTCTTGCTCCTCTTCACCTCGTTGTGGTCTGTGAGGAGACAAATGGTCACAATAACATAAAAACACTGGTTGATGCATGGATCACAAACACAGCCCAGGTTCCCCTTGAACAAAAATTGTCCAACTTTAGCTTTGCAACTGTACCTGAACACTTCAAACCTGTCAATCTGTTGATTAATCCACCGTTTCCCACAATGTGAACATTCTGTTATGAAAAATCATTAGCTAAGTGGCTTGCATCCAACAGTAATAGCCTAACTACATACTACTGCATTAATTTACAGCCTCTGTCATAACCAGCATATCCTCTGTATTTTCCCTCAGTGTGGACACAATTCAGAGTTAGCACAGTGGTTGTGTCCTACTCTTCATTAGATTTGGGGATATTTACACTTAATAAACTGCTGCCAACATTATTTGAGATCAGATATATAGTAAACATACCTTTTTAGGGTTGTCTAATAACATGTAAACTGGAAAAAGACAGCATTTTTAACATATTAATGAAGTAGATGTTAGCTTATTTAGCTAGCTAACTACAACTGATAAGATCTAGTTGTGACAATCATCATTTCAGCCGGAAAAAAACCCAACAAACATTGAATAAAAATGAGAAGCCTGCTTTGTCTGCCTCTGTCTTGAAATCATGGACTAATTGTTTGAAAAACATACTCTGAAATTGGAGCGATAAATTATCATAAATTTCATAATGTGCCTCCAGAGAATGGAGTGTTTGACAGGCATAGCAACAGAAATTACGGGGGCGGAGCTTTTCAAACCAACAGTCTGTTTTATCACCAACTAAAGAAATTAAACAGTTTTCAGGACTGTTTCTTGACTGTTTCAGATTCTTAAGGTATTGATTAATGTACTTTAACACCCCATGGACAATTAAAGTGATTTACCAATGTGGACGTTAGCAGAGAACTGGTAGATTCCAGTGATGGGAGCCGTGAATCTGCCTGTAGACTGGTCCATTCCCGACCCTCTGAGGAAGGCTCCTTTAGCTGGTGGCTGAAATCACATAAAGATTGAACTATTACATTTACATTTCAGACTAATACTCTTTTTCTTCACCCTTAAATCCCCCCTTTTTCAGAGCCAATATTACTGAATTAGCCAAAAACAAAGGCACATTCAGCTCTATAACTTGAAATTGGAAGTTGTTGTTTTTATTGTCATCACAATCTTGTTGCTGCTGTTAATATTCAACCACATGCAAAATTTGAAAAAAGGTGTAAAATCATTTATTGTGTGTATAAGTCCATGTGTTTATAATGTAATAACTATATACGGTGCTCTTTTTATCTTAACCTTTTGTATATAGAGGACTACAACTTTCATTTTGTTGCGTAACCTGTGTTGCACAAGAATGCAAAAATGAGTTTAATCTTGTACCTACTGTCACTAACTAACATGGCTTGCATGTTAGCAGTTAGCTTGCCAGTGACAGTCACTGTGTCTCTGAATTAGCTTACAGAACCACATATTTTCTGAAGACCTGTGGTAGAATTTAACTGGCCCACATTACAGTGTGACCAGGATTTATAGCCTCTAAAGATCCAGATTCTGACCCCATTTTAATCCTCTGCCTCCTTGGAAATTTCTATATGGTCTTGCTCTACTTTTCTGATTCTGCAAAACCATGTGAAATATCCACTGCAGAGCCAGAGTAACATGCCCATTCTGACATAGTGCTGTGTTAGCATGTTAAACTGCTTAATTCACCCTCCTCCAGCCTTGTCAGCCCATCCCAACAGGGCATAGTTCTTCCACTACAGCATGCTGTTTCAAACAGTGTCTATTTCTGTCCTCTCCACACTTTATTCCAAGTCAGAGACAGAGTGCCTTTTGTATGCCGCCCAGAGAGTGATGTGTAGAATTGAAAAAGTAGATATTTTTGACCAAAGAGCCAGTCCCAGAGTGGCAGTAAATGCTTTGCCAGAGTAAGTTACCAGCGAGGGGATGATCCTCTCATAATTCCCCCACATGCAAACTAAGTGATGCTTACCAAACACTCGCTCTTTCAAACATTGTTAGGACAGAGAAGCAAATGGGTCAGAAACTAAGCGTGTAACCATGCAGAGGAGGATTAGCCAAAAACTTTTTGTTTTCAGCCATGCACATGGAGTGAAGCTGAACCATTTCATAAACATTTACTTGTTTTAAACAAACATACTGTCTGAAAGTTCTGGAGCTCCACCAGAGTCTTCTTGTCGACCACCACGGGTCCCCTGAGCTTGCAGTGGAAAGCCTCCTCTATTCGTCGGTAGGAGGTCATCCCCTCCAGGGTGAGGAGAGCTGTAGGTAGCTGGCTTGGGCTGATTTGTCTGTCCAAAGCTGCTGCTCTTCTCTCTGTAGCCTCTGACAGAAACACATCCTGGTTATTTTTATACGGTGCAGAAAGAGTTAAGATTCAAACCATTCTTCTATGATAATATGATGAACTGTCAAACATGTTCCGGACAATAAATTGTTCGTACTCAGATGTTAAACTGCAGGTTATCTCTGTAGAACTTCAGAGAGGATAACCCCTGTGGCCTCAAGGGGGGCAGAGCATTAACTGGACTTAAAAATCAACTAATTTCTACCTTTAACCATCTCCTTGAACTCTTTGAGAAGAACTTCCTGGGTCACTTCAGCCCCAGGAGAGCCAGGAGGTCCCTGTGGGCCGGGAGGACCTGGAGGACCAGGTGGGCCCGGCTAGTGGAGGAAAGATGATGAAATCATTATTCATGTTTGTCCTATTCAACAATTACTGTGTTAACAGGAAAGATACCAATAATCTATAAAAGTCTATATTTATTTGAAAAAACTGCTAATCTACGAAGTTTACCAGGGGTCGTTTGCGCCTGCGACATTTTTGAGGGAAGTTGCCAACGGGTCTTTTGACAAAGTCCATCCATGATCCCAGTGGATCCACCCTCTGGTTGTCAGAAACCTGCAGCAGAACATTTTTTCAATTTTCCACATGAATTATCAGGCCCGTGAGAAAATCATCACAGATGAAAGACAACTGCAGTTCAATAAGTAATGATGTGGTGAGGTGATGGCAAGCTGTCAGGTAGTTCATAAAATATCACATTTCAGACGCGGTGGCAGTTCAAAGCGCTTAACATATTGCATAATAAATTAAATAGGACAGGATTAAAAGCATATGCATGTCCACCGTAGGAGAGCAAGATTTGAAAACAAGGAACAGACCAACGCTGTGTTTTCATTCAATAATTACAGCCTTTTAAAAAGAGCTTTTTAACAGATTAATCATATATTATACTTTAAATTATTTTGCTAAGTAGGGGCATTAATGCAAAGGAGGCTGAATCCAATGAGTCAGTATTTCTTACTTTAAACCGTGACTGGAAAATTTTGCCCTAAGATACAATTAAATGGTGCCAGACACCAAGGAAGGTCACACAGGGAAACCTCTTTCTTTCTCTCTGTCTCTCCGGCCCAGTCGGCTTCAATTCCTCGAAGTGGCTTTTTTTTTTTTTTTTTCAATTTACCATCTAAGTTTATTCACCATTCTGCTCTGAAAAGAGCCACCTAATGCTTGTTTTTTCACTCCGTGTAATTCACTCAGGTGTCATGTCAGTTCTCATTTGCCCAATAAGCTCGGATGAATGTAAACAAACCTTGTCAAGTGTTTTTTTTTGTTGTTTTTTTTTTAGTCAGCACATGAAAATTTCCATGAGCGCTCTGGTGAAAAATGAGTCTGCTTGTGTATGTGTGATGTAGATTCTGTGGATTGCAGACCTCAATTACTGTAGTTTATAACAACATGTCAAAAATGTCCAACACTTTCTCCCTCACCCAAAGACACACACTTGCATTCAGTTTCATTATAAACGGCTTGTTTGAGTAACAAAAATGCAGCATTTAATAAACAAGATAACAAATGTATATACAGTATATACACCAGCAAGAGTTATGATTTAAGATCCTTAGTCTGTGTATTAATCGTGTGTACGCCTGATCTTCTTATCTGAAATAACATGTTTCTAATAAATGACTGTATAGAAGAGTGGGATCTGTGAGGGAGATAAGGAACACACTCCAGAAGACCTCTGGAAGCAACATTTTTATGCTACAACTGACGTGTTTTCTTTTTGGTAAAATGTGAGGCTGAATGAATTCCAATCACAGAGAGCTTGAATCTTATCCTAACCCTTCCCCAAATGTCATGCGCCTTCAGTTGAGATAGAAGAGGAGATAAAGACGAGCAATGGAGGTGAGCTGCCTGAAATGGAATTTGTTTAGGTTTGGCAGCGAGACACGGATCACTTATCTGCAAAACCAACATGCCCTTTCTTCACTGTCAAAGACTCGCCTCTAGTTCCACCGCAACAAAGTAACTCCTTGTTTGTACTCTTTTCTGGAATAAAAATTGTTTTTGTATGTGGGATTTGCAGCAGTCTCCTTCTCTTTCTCTCTGTGACTTTATTTTCTCTCTGACAGCAGACAAAATAAACAACTTAACAGGCCCTGCGCCGGCTGTATGTTGAACCGTTCTTGTGTTTTTGTTGTGATTTTGAGGTTTGGAAAGAGATGAGAGCAAAAACTGATTTGGTCACGACAAGAATACTTTTACACAACTAATGCTGTTTCCATAAGACCGAGGGCCTGTTAAATAAACTGCTTTTTCCATTGCCACGTCAATTTGTCATATTCATTCACATACCAATTCTGTATTCTGCATGGGGATAGTTTTGATGTTAAGTGCAATAACAGATTTTTTGGCGACTTTCAGGCAGTGGAAACAAGTTGTGAAGACAACACTGACGTATACAGTTGTCGTGGCGCAAATGATCTTTCATTTTGATTTATATTTTTTGCCTCTTGATGAATGTAAAGTCAAAGATGTACACAATTTAAGCTCTATTTTGGTCACTACCAGCCTAGGGTGGAAATATTAAAACGCTGCTTTAAGGCTTATTTGCTCCCTGGCTAAGCTACAGCTAGCAGTTAGCATGGAAAATTACATTATACAACCTGATGTATAACGACCAATAAACTTCCTTGTATCCGTGTAAAAGTCACTTATTTTGACATAAAGATTAAAGAGACTAGGCTGGCTAGCTTCTTCCTGTCCCTAAGCTAAGCTAAGCTAAGCTAAGCTAATCAGCGGCTGGCTGTGACTTGATGTTTAACATGGAGAAATAACTTTATTTAACTTCTGGAGAAAAATAGTTGTTTGCTTAGTCTCATTCCTAGGGCGTTGAAAAAATGATACTCAACAGTCAGCCATCTTTCTCCAGAAATTACTCCGGTGTTGCTTCAAAATACCACTTCTGTAGGCTTGAAAATATTAACTTGTTGATGACCGGGGCTGTAGTAGTATTGGGGTTGCGCTAGTATTTCCTGCCTTTGGCAGTTTGTGTATATTTTCGCTAGAATTGATTGTAAAACTGTGAATCATCACCTCAAACACCCTTAGACATCTCAGTACAATGTAGAAAAGACACCCACTCAATTGTGAGAGCCAATTCCAAGAAAAAGTCACACTTCTTCTCTTGTTTATATCATGTCATAGATCATTGTCTTGCTTTTCCAGAGATATTAAACAGTGCGAGTTGGCCCACATGGGAAACTTATAATTACACATCTTAGCCATTCCCTACATTATAATAAAAAGACAGCATATCATTGGCAGGAAATCAGCCATACTTGTTATCCTCTTTAACACACGCCATTGTAATTAAACCATTAAAAACTTGCCCTCAAGGATTTTCTGTGCTCAGGGAGAAGAGGCTTTGACCAAGGTAATTATTACCTTCATTCTGAGTTAACAAAATAACAGCAAATCACTGGATAAATAATTTATTCATCAGCTTACGGAATGCTGAACTCTTTCCATTAAACAGACCGTATTTCTTTTATTCTAAGAATCTGCATTTTTTTAGAGCGCAACACACACTTTGTAGTGACAGCTGGGATGGCTCACACAACTTGCCAAAAAAAAAAAAAAATCTGTTTCATTGTGTGCAGGTGAGTCTCCGTCTCGACAGCAAACTTCAAAGACTCCACATATGCAGACATGAAAACCATATCGCTTGATGACACAGAAAAACCTGTCAGAGGCTTTCAATCTCTCACTGACTGCTATTGACTGTGGCGTAAAGTAAACTACAGATTCTCCAGCAAAGCTCTGCATCAGCATGAACAATTCGTGAGCAAAGTGGGGAGGCAGCAGATTCAGGAGAACGCCAAGACTCTGGCTTTGATCACTGCTGATGTGTGAGTGGCCTCGTCTGTCAGCAGGTGTGAACACACACCTTTCCAGGGCGGACAGAGAGAATGTGACAGGAATCCTGTCAAAGGTAAGAAATGTTAAGTCTTCCAGACGGTGTTTGTCCTCATCGATTGGGAATCATGACACATTGCTGACGCTCAAATCTGAAGAAGGGGCTGCATTGTGTCCAAGTATTTACTTCCCGCTAAGGAAAAGTCTCAACACAACTATATTAAATTCGAATTGAGACATTTTTTGTGTTATTAAAGGACATTACACTGTTGAAAGTGTGAGAGGAGGCTAGATTTAAAGGAATAGTTCAACAGTTTGGGCAGTAACTTCTTTGCTTTTTGAGCAGAGATACCAGAAACAGCTTAGTTTAGTTTAGCTTGGCCTAGCTTAGCTTAGCTTAGCTTAGCATAAAAGGGGCAAACAGCTTGCCTGGCTCTGCTCAACAGTTGCAAAATCCTGAGTTACTGTGCTCATCCATGAGCTAGTTCAGCGCATAAACTAACGTAAAAATCGACCGGGTTGAACCAGGCTAGCTGTTTCCAGCTTTGAAGCTATGCTAAGCTAGCAGGCTGCTATCTGTAGCTTTAAATTTAATGAACCAATATGAGAGTGCTATCTATGTTCTTATTAAACTGTGCTGCAAAGTGAATAAGCATTATTTATTTCCGGAAGTTTCAAACTATGCCTTTAACTTCTTCACATATTTTTAGGTGTTTTCGCCCTGTGGTTTCCAACCTGAGGGTCAGGCTCTGCCAAAAGGTTGCATGATAAATCTGAGGGGTCATGAGATGATAAATGAGGTAGAGAAAAGAAAAAACAAAGTCCTGCAGCACTAATTTGTATTGTAAGTTTTTGGACAACTCTCTAATATTTGCTCTGTTTTTATATAATTTAGAATTTTACCTCTTTTTAGCCTTGAACAGTTGTTAAAAGGAAACTTTTTGAAAAGTTTAGAGGGTAAATGTCTTTGATAGACAACTAAAACATGTCATAGGGCCGCAACTACACATCACTACATAAAATCTTTATCTGAAAAGTAGTTGTCAAATAACTGTGGTGCAGTAAAAAGTGCTTTATCTGCCTGTAAAAGTAGTTGAGGTTTACTTTAACACAAAATGCAAACACTCAAGTATAAATACCTCAAACTTGTACTTAAGTACAATACTTGAGTAAATGCACTTAGTCACACTTCATTATTTATGTGCTCGGACCAAGGAAAACAAACAAAATTGAACACAGTTTGTTTAAATAATCTGCAGTGAGTTTGGACTCTGAGGGTAATTAGTGAATCTGTTATAATCATTATTGATCATTCACAGCAGCCTTATGTGATTTTATTACCCAAGAAAAGAGCGATTTCAGTCCCCATGAATAATGCTTCTGTGAGCACTGCTTTAAGTGTGTTTGTCATGTAGTTTGGAGAAAATTAGGTTGAATTTATTTGAAGCAATAAAAAGGGAAAATATTTCCCTGGGGCAGCATGCCACCAAAAACACAAACACAACTGTTAAAACATGTCTCTGGGGCTGCAACCAGATACTGAAACTCTGCTGCATCGCAGGCAGCTCCTGAATTCTTCCATGTAAAGCAGAACTTATCTTGTTTTCTTTTGTGTGTTATCTGTTTTTCTACCTGTTCGTACTCACACGAGGACATGAAACTTTTTTTGTAGCTGATAAAAAAAAAAAAAAAAGGTTGCACAGGCAGGTTTAAGGTTGGACACGATGATGGAGAGCCTTCTCTAATCCCTTATTTGTACTGCCCTGTGCTGCTCCCTGTGCAGTCATCCATGCATGGGTGGACTGGCCCGACGCTGGGGCCGATCCCAGCCCTGGAGGCAGGGATCCCCGGGCTGTGTGGGACGAGGGGATCCTGGTTACCTGCGTGCATCCCAGTCATCATGCGCCCACCCTCGTGTTCCCCGCCGCTGCGCTTCACAGAAACAGATTGCCTTGAGGATTTATCTCTACAGAGCTAAATACAGTTAGGCATGCAATGTTGACTCTGTTCCTTCTCACTGTGTTATTACTCAATTGGCAACCGCCACATGCAAAACATAATTACTCTATCATACTATGAGGATGCTATTAGTTCAACAAATGGTGAAGCAACACAATTTGGAGGTGTAATTAAACACAGTAGTTATAAAATGATATAGTTCAATTTGCTTTTCATAACGTGACCTGATTTTTACTTCCCTGTTTTCCCAACAAAGGTGTGTATGCATTTATCATGTCTGAGAGAAAGTGAATAAATTTGTGTTTATGCCTAAGAAATCGTCAGAGATGATCTTTGCTTCCTCTTGATATATATATAAAAAAAGGGCAACACAAGCTGAAAGAAACCCTGAGCGCTCTGTCACATCTGTTTTGTGTACGAATTATAGCTTTGAAATTGGAGTGAGTGCTCATTTTCCCTGTGGTAGGTAAAATGAGCTGTTGAAAAGCACCAGTGATCCTGATCCATCAGGTAAACAGGTCTGCCCCACGGTGTGACTGTAGGCACAACAGTTCAGGTAAGAAGTCATTAGATCCTCCTCCTTTTTATGTGATTAATTTATGGCTCGGCGTTACGTTGCAGAAGTTCATACTGCAGATGGTTAATTTTTATTGTCTTATTTTATTACGGGAGTAGATTCCCCCCTTGTCCTATTGGGTTACATATTACAAGTAGCTGGAAAAACCTCACTATAAAACTGGAAAACTTTATCGTGAACATTTTAAATACAACGTATGTGAGGTGCCAAGAGCAATAAAATGTACTTTGAGAGGAATGGGGAACTATGATAAGTTGCTTTTTTGCCGCGAGTTAGATAAACGTATCAATACAACTTTCGTGTCTGTGAATTAAAATTGACTGTCCCTTTCTAAATGATTGGAAAGACTATAAAATCACTTTAAACGATCCTAAAGACATAAAAACTGCAGGCATAGACGATAAAATCAGATAAATACTCCAAAAGTTTGGGACTTCGCCACAGGATAAAGTTTAAAATGCCTTTTTCACATTAGTTATACCCCGTACTAATCATGCGTGAGATTTGAAGACACCAACTTCTCTTATAAATCAATCCAGAGTCCAAACACGACTGTTTGCCAGCTCAGCTGTTGTGAACCAAATGATTGGCTTTTAGGGGGAAAAAAAGGTGGAGTGTGCATCGCACAAAACTGTCATCTCAGGTGTTGAGGGCTTTTCTATTCAAAAGGCTTTAAGTGGTTTGTCTCCTCTCTTATAACGTCTTTGGGGAAACCGCGTGCTTGATTTTGCCAGAGGGTAATAAAATCCATCACCCAGCACCTCTAAAGCTCAGGTTAACACGTTTTAACTTGTTTGTTTAATCTGTACAAAAACCAAAGTGTGAAAACAAGTTTATGACACATTTACTGCATATAAGCCTGGGGTTTTAATAACCTTGGACAGACCCATGCTAGCTGTTTTCACTTGTTTCAAACCTCTTCAAAAAAGCTAAGCTAACCGTCTCCAAGCTACAGATAAGAGAGGGGTACCAATTTATAAAAACATGAACAAGTGTATTTTTCCATAAAACTGTCAAACTGCCTCTTAAAATCTCAAATTCAATTGGTTATTTATTTGTATCTATCACATTGTCTACGGAATATTCCTTTAATTTGACTGCCATAAACATTTGGCAATGTCAACACTCTCTGATGCAGAATCGTAAATCATATGCATGGATAAACCCGAAAAACTATCCTCCAATGTCAACAACAACATAAAATGATCATGAGATGTCGACCAATCAGAATTAAACTTGTAGTTATTTTTACCTGAAGCCATAGTTGAACTGTGTACTGTAAAGTGTAGCAATAATTCTCAAATCAAGGTTTCAGCAACATGAGCAGCACATGATAAGAATCAGGCGAGATTAAAGGATTTCTATAAATCTGGCATCAATGTGAAGCCATTATAAAAGAGACAGAATCCAAATAAAACAGTTTCTTCATGTCTGTCTGGTGAAAACACAGCAGAGTGCACTTAATTTCACTTGGACATTTCAGTCGTAATGAAAAAAAAAGACAATAATTTTAACCCTTTGAGACGTCTGACTCGTCGAAAATAAAATACTTTCCTATCGTGCAACGCAGACCACAGGTAGTTCACGCCGTCAGTGGAGTATGAAAAGGTGTGTGCTCTCACGGTGGAGCTGTTTTCCAGTGGGACTCGGTCTTGTCTCCTCTGTGCAGCTTGATCCAAAAGGTCCCACACAGTGCTGCATTAATCATCACTGGGGATGAGAGAGAGGAAACAAAAACCCTAGCCTCGGGCTAAACCCAGCCATTACTCAACACGCCAGGCGTGATGTTTGACTTGACTCCCTCAATTACAGCCATCGTAGATCCCTCACTGCTCTCAACAATGACAGATTCCTCTCATCTTCGGCAATAAGACTTAAAGACATGCACCTCTGACTTTTTTTTTTTATGTTCTTAAAATGGTACAACATGATGATTCATGGAGATCACAGTTGCTTGAATTGTACTTTGGGTGATCATCTCATTAAAAAAATTCCACTCGCAGCACAACTCCACACCTCACTATTGTGATCACTTTCAAATGGAAAATCTCCCGAGGAATGCAGTGTAGGACTGCACGCTGCCAGCAGCCCACACACGGGATTGGTCAGATAGAAGGCGAATGCCATCACAAGAACTGTTTCCACTGTTTCCACTGGGCACAAGGGAAAAACATGTAAATGTGGAGTGTAAATGTTTGGCTTGTTTGGGAACACAAATTTCTTGCCAAGACGGCTCCAACGGACATGCTGTTTTCTCTTGGAGCTAACAGATGTGTAAGAGGATAAACTTACAAACTCCCAAAGAAAAGAAACCACTTTTCATGGTGTGTGGCATTTTTTTTTTCTCCCTCTCTCTCTCTCTCTCTTGAACAGAACAGAAACCTGGATAAGATGGCATCAACAAAACGCTACCTTTGAATACGACCACTTCTACAGATGTCAAGCTTAAAGCTCAGGTTCTCATCGGAGGTGACAATGTTTGGCAATGACACTATCTGGCATAACACTGCGTCTTAAGAGCGATTATGTCATTACCCTCTGATTGTGGGAGATGAGATGAAAAGAATGCTAGAGAGGGAGGCACAGGGGGCTAATCCCCACCGAGGTGTTCTCTTTCAGGACCCTTTCTATGGGGCTTTGTGAGGGGCTTACACGGCATGCTGCCCCAGTTTTCGGGATCCGCACCGCCCCTATCGGATGTCCCAGACACAGCGGAGTCAGACCAGGCCTGTGAGTGACAGAATCAATGGGCTGGGAACAACATCGCCATAGGTCTTTAAATATCTGCCCACCTAACTTTCCCAGGAGTTACATCATGGCAGCGGGCCTATGAGGGACTTCGGGTGGGGGGGGGGTGCTGTTTGTGAAGACACCCTGCTACACCCAGTGGGACAAGACGAGAGGAGTGAAATCCCAGCGGGGTGCAACCTTCACCAGGGGGCTCGAGGGTTGACACAAGGTCATCCTTCATAGCCTTTTGCTTTCACAGGGCAGACCAAGTCAAATAAACACCAACCAGGCCACAACCACCTACAATGTGTTCTTAAAGATACAAAGGAGACCTCACTGCTTGGTTTTCAGGGGAGGGAGACGGCGGTGAAGGTTACGGTCATGATTCCAGAGACTTGAGGCTGCCGGTAGGAGCTGAAGGCTGGTATATAGGGCAGTGAGAGTTATATGAGAATGCCAACATAATGGGTGGGCTGAAAGCAAAACAAATAGCCTGTTGGAAAACCCTCGCAAATATGCAACACCAGCAATAAACCAACAAATAACAGAGTCAAGGGCCAAGTGTTGCTCCTGAAAATGGAATTGTACCACTGTAATGTAGTTTGTTTCCAATGAAAGCAAGACAGTCTTCAGTTTACAGTGAAGCCTTTTCTTACTTGTCAAAGTCGCAACTCTCTTTATCTAATAAAAACTAAATGTCTTATTTTTCAGCTTATTGTGTTTATCACTTAATATCCTGCAGCAGCAGCGATGATTCATCTCCAAATATCTAGTCTTATCTCCTACAGAAAACTTTCTTTATTTGTTCACAAAGGCTGGAAAATTGGTGGCAGACACCCGCAGCGCACGCTAATTGATGCATTGATCAGCCTTTAGATGTGCACATTCCTTGCATACCTCCGGAAGCCATCCATTTAGTGTTTCACACATTTTGGTCCGTCTCACTGTCTGAGCCTTGACCCAGAGGGGGCACACCTGTCCTGCCTTAGCTTTTGACCACTGCAAACGATTTATTTGCCCCACATATTGCCTCCTCTGACATGAGATCTGCACACATCTTGCACATCTGCAGTATAGTTTATCTACATGCTATGTCGTCATAAGGACACGGCTCAGATATCATAAGTGGTTTTTATGAAATGTTAAACAAGCTTAAACATTTGATCTTTAATCTTGGAGGGTTTTTATTCTCTACCTTGATGCTTCCACCGACCTCTTCACTGTTGGAGAGAGTAGCATTGTAGGTCTCTGTGTGTTGTGGGGTGGCCTCCTTTGGCCTCTTCCTCTCCTTCTTGGCATCCACCCCATCCAGAAGGACACACTGGGTCCAAAACACTGCCGCCACCACCACGGCCAGAGGCCCGGCCCCACACCACATCTTCACTCTAATTCGTCAAACCAGCGCCGAGAGTCCCCTGCAGAAACGACCTGAATCTTGTACAGAGGACCGGCCGTGTGATCAGGCAGAAGCTGAGGATGCCCACAAGGCTCACAAAGTCCCAACGGGGAGGAGACCAGAGGAATGCAGCTTCAGGGACTCACAGTCCAAGAGACTGTCAGACTGACTGCTGCCGGCGTTGCTCCCCTCCTGATGAGCTCTCAGGCTGCACAACGTTGCGGGGGCACTGTTCACTCCAGCCAGAAAGCCAGGAGGCTTACTCAACTATGAAATGTGTCAAGCAGAATGGTCCAAGGGAATGACAGATCGGCGCAGATCTGACAGCAAATAAACCCATTAGTGAGATTTTTCACGCTTTCTGCTCTGTTGGGGGGTGAGGTGTAGAGGAGGAGGTTGGGGGGGGGGGGCAAGGGCGGTTTGGGTTGGGGGGGCAAAAAGAAGAAGCAGAGAGGAGGGGCGTCAGAAGCTTATGGGGGCCAGTGGGGGAAAGAGATTGATG
>JAQNCA010000002.1:22843401-22860922 GCA_029783725.1 Acanthurus tractus | reverse complement strand
TCTGTATCCATGGCTACACCATCAAACAGCTCGAGTAAAGTCTAGTTGACAGTCACGCAACAGTGGTTGCTTAACGTCCGAGCTGTTCGTGTTGTGTTTATCTGTAATAAACCACCAGATTCTTCAAGACAGTGCAATTGTTGACTCACACATTAATTGGCTTCCTCTGGTTACAGAGTCCAATCATGTCACACACGCACACATGCCATTTATCATTATGACAGCGAATTTGGGTCATGACATTTTTGGTTTTACGGGGCAAAACTGTTGGCTGCACAAAGCACACAAACAAAGGCTTCAATCAAATTAACGACAATCGAAATGTCAGGCCAGGTGAACATGAGGGGAACTGAAACTGTGCAGGCGCACTCCATGTAAACCACCGTGAACAGAAACCGTGTACCACCTCGCTGCGGGAACTGAAAAAACAAACTCCTGATGTTTGCAGAGCATTAACGAAACAAACCTCCGAGAGCCATCTCCCTCTTCAGCAGGTTGAGTGACATATCCACCGGCACGCTGGGGTTCGTCGTCACAGTCGCAGTCTCCCCGTTGGCTGGCATGTAGCAGTCTATGCCTAACATTTAAAAAACAGAAACATCCACAAACCTCACAACATCTCCTCCTGCTGTGAGCTTACATACATGTACCGCTTACTTTTAATGAGACTGATAACACTGATGTGATGCACACAGGCCTGAGCTGCTCAATCTGTCTGGACTTACTGAACTCCTGTTCGATCTTGCCCTTGAGGAACTCCATTTTCACCGCCTCCCCGTGCACCAGCAGCATGTTTCGAGGCTCCGCCATTCGAATGAGCTGCATGATGCCTTTGGCGTCTGCATGGGCACTGAAGGACATGTACTCCACCTGCAGCTTCACATCCAGCTGTAAAAATAATAAAAAAATTGTAAAAAAAATCACAGGAGAAATGAGTCAGTGTTGTTTTTCACATTGATCACAAATTCATTTTAGCAGCGTTGTTTTTAAAGGGGAGCTTTTTTTAATTTTGTGAGACACTTTTGTTGGCTTTCTTTTCGAGATTTAGAGAAGAAAAAATCAGACTCCAGGGTCTGATTTAGTAACTACAAAGCTAGAGCCAGAAGGCAGTTAGCTTAACTTAGCATTAAAACTAGCTAACCAGCTAGCCTGGCTCTTTAATTAACATGTTATATCTTTTTTTTGTTTATCTTGTACCGAAACCAAACAGTAATCTGTGACATATTGTGTTGTTTTACAAGAAGTTATGGATTATTTCACTGTATCAGATTCAGTCCCCCAGTTATTTATGTTACTCAGGGAACTTTAGAGGCACTACTTAGCAGAGTTAGCTCATGCCAAGCTGGCTGTTTCCCTGAGCTTCCAGACAGATGCAGTTTTAATCCTTTCATTTAACTCCTGCCAGGAAAGTGGATAATCCTATTTCCCAAATGGCTCAGAAATTCCTTTAAGGGCCTCGGCATTAACAGACATAAATCACGAGGAAGAGCTGTAGGTGGTAACATGACGACGGGGCCTTTAGTTCAAAATAGAGAACATCTGACTTTTTCTCCATCAAGGAATTGGACATCATCTTACTGTTGCTCTCCCTTCCATCTCCAGCTTCCTCTGCCCATTCAGGATCTTGTGACCAATTGTTCCTTGTACACAATATCCAGGCATGATTACCTTTAAAAAAGAAAAAAAATGTTTTTTATCTTGTTTTGTTATTTTACTTTTTTTTTTAAAAAAAGGTCCTTTATTTCTTTTCATCTTCAAGACTCACCATGTTTTTCTCATTTCCAGCCCATTTCTTAAAGATCTGCAAAGACTGACCGGCATGCAGCATACCCGGTGTGGCAAACACCACCTGAAAGTGTCCACATTGTAGAATTTTTCAACACGAAACTTTTTAATGCACTTGTATGCTTTGGAGGAAGCGCAGACACGTACCATAGGTCCGGGGTTGTCGGCATAGGAGCGATCGAAGGCCTTAATGTGCTTAAATTCAAACATGTTTCTCTGTACAAAAGTTTTTCGAATCTTCTGGTTGGTCCATGTTATGAAAAGCTTGTAGTAATGATTAGCTTTCTCTGTCAGCCCAGTGGAGAAGTAGATTGGGGCCTTTAGGTTCATCCTCTCCCTGGTTGGGGAGAAGAGGCAATTAGAGTGTCTGTCTAATGAGTCACCTCCTAATGTGAAAAAACTTCATACACCACCATTATGCTATCAGGCCTAATGAAATGAATATAGCTTTTATAGAAAGTTATTATGTTTTAGTCCAGACAATTTGCAGTCATCATGTGCAATTACACCACATTATTACAGGCCGGGCTGCCGGTCCCTATTGGTTTTGTCAGTATTACTGTTATTCTTCCTCTTCTTCCTCCAAGCAAATCGAACTCCTCATGCATGCAAACGAACCAAACTCAGTCACTCACTTTCGTGCCAAACTTCATCAGTTGCAAACACAACCAAGTCATCCTAATGGTGGCGCTAACAGCACCCGTCTAAATTCAAAAACTTTAAAAATTCATAACAAATCATCCGTACGTGCTTCAGCTTTGCATCTTACACCAAAATGTGTAGAAACCATGGTACACTGCACTGTGCACAAATTATGAAGTTCATTACTCTGTGTTTATCAAAAGCTGTAAAACTAATCAAACTTATCTCCTCCCACATTTTTTGCTCAATCGTCACCAAATTTGCCACAGTGCATCTTCACACTATCCCACACAAATGGTCCTCACAGATTTTTGATTTATCAAATATTGTGCATCAAAATGTTTGACTAAAAAAGGTGATTTAATCATATTCTTGCGATTCTTGCTGAATAAATCTTCAAGGTTCATGAATAAAGTTGACAAAATTGTGCTGTCATGGTAGAATAATTGTGTGAAATTTCAGGATTTTACCTCAAAAATTGATAAAAAAAAAAAAAAGAACTGTATTCTCCTGTAAGCCATTGAACACAATAGAGAGTAGAGGTAGAAGAAGTAGAAGAAGAAGTAGTAGAAGTAGTAGAAATAGCAGATATAGTAGAAATAGTTGGCTCAGTCATATTGTAAAGCCACCTCTCACTTCCCACTTAGCGTGTAGCTCCCTGGAAAAGTGACTTGCCTGTGGTTGGTGAGACTGAGAGTGCAAAATTTGTGGTTGATGAGGTTGTTAATTGAAAACTCATGTGACTCAGGATGAACTTTTTAATATGTAGTTGCTCATTGTTTTCCAATTTGTCTGTTGTTTGCTGCTAAAAAAGTCCAGCCCCGACCCTGTTAAAACTATAATTAGATTTAAATGTAACACCAACTAGGCCTGCACGGTTCAGGTTCTCTACCACGATTTTTTTTCTGTATTTCCTTTCTTATTTCTATCCTCCTCTATCCAAAGACTTTTTCACATTTACAAACAACAAAAGTACAAAATATAAAAAGCTTTCGTGAAACTGAGGAACAACCTACCAAAATGTTTCTAACAGGATGCAGAGCTCTTGTGCTCTCCCAAGAGCAAAAACTGGAATGAGAACCTGAAAAAAGATAAAAGGTTCAAAATTTTACAGAAATAAAACAGAATTTTCTCTTCATGACAGTGTTATAAAGAGAACAAAAGAAAAAAACTTAACTACTCTAACACAAAATACATTTAACTAACTGTAACTCCTACCTTCCCGCCTCTTTCTATGGTTTCATGTACTTTCTTCAAAAAGTCCCTCTCTCTGCACCTCTTTGAGTCACGAATGGTGGTGGCGTATGTTGATTCTGAGATGAGGATGTCTGGACGGCACTTGTCAATCCATGCAGCCCTGAAAATATACAACACAAGAATAAAGAGACTGCAGAGTGTACAAGATATAGCTATAAAAACATCTTGCAAACAAAGAGCTGCAGAGTAATATGCATATTTCAGGTGGAAGCAAAATCTTTTTTTGTGTACATGCTCAAAGTTTCACTGCTTAATCATTATCAGCACTTGAATGACAAATGTTTTTGTGACCACAGGTGCACATTTGTGATTTCCTGGTTGCATAAAGAAAGCAGAACCATGTCAAAACCTGTGAGGATCACCGTCAACAGGCCTGGGATGATCAATACTTCATATTGAGGGTCAACACAAGTGATGAGAGTTGTGTCTACGGCTACAATCCACAGACCGAACAGCAGTTTCAGCACTGGACCAAAGACGGTGCAACAGGTCAGGAGTGCAAGCAAGAGCATGCTGGTGTGTTTTTTTTGACAGGTTGTGCACTTTGAATTGGTCACTCAGGATTAGACTGTTAATGCACAGTTTTAAAGCATTTGAGGGAAAACATTCGGCCGAACAACTCAAACTGTGGGATGATGACTGTCAACTGGCCCCCACAGACTGTGCAGAACATGTCCTCTCTCCCTGCACCTCCTGTGCTGTTAATCAAGTGATGCAACTAAGAACGCACAACGGTTATTGCTTGCATCTGCTACATGCACATTACTGACAGCACTCTATTTATGGGCATCAGGAATACTCTCTTAAACTTTTCACCATAATTTTTAAGCATGAAATCCAACATATAATTATTAAAATACTCACCCTAAATGTCTGTCCGGTGTCATGTTGTAATCTCCCTAAAAATAAAAAGACATTATTTTGAAATCTTGGCCATCGAATTTATTGACTCCGACACTCTGCAGATTCATTTTCACTCACAGTGTAGACCACAGACTCTGATCCCACTTTGATGTGCACCATGGCAGCTCCCAGGACATGGCCTGCATAGTACGCCTTGATCTCCAGCTCATCATCCACCTGCCAGCAGCACAACAGAAACAGCTTGATTTACCATCAAAAGAGACAAGCAGCTGGTGCAGAAATGATTAATTGGTGGATATCTGGGCACATCAAATATGATATCAGCACTGCACCTGGACAGTTTGGTGGAGGTTCAAAGGCACCACTTTCTTCATGCAGTCCTTGATCATCTGTGAGGTGAAGAAGTTGGTTTCTCCCTTTTTGTCCACAGTGATTTTCCGGAAGTCTTCAAGCAAAATGGGGCAGATCGCCTTTGTGGGATGAGTCATGTAGATGGGTCCATCATAGCCCACCATCTCACTCATGAAGGGCAGAGCTCCACAGTGGTCCAAGTGGAAATGGCTGCCAGAAGAACAGATATAGCAATGTTAATACTCTGGATTGTTCACTTATATCATTAATGGACACGAGAGAGAAAGAACAGTATACTGTAAACTTAACAAACAAACCTGATGATCACACAGTCCAAAAAGTCTGTCAGACGCCCATTCTGGGTTATATAAGAAAAGTCTGGGAATCGTCTCTGCAAGAACAAGACAGGATCATAACTGTATGACATAGAAACAAATGTTTTTAAGTTTTAAGATAAGATGAGATAGGATACAACTTCTGATCCCACATTGGGGAAATTTGTGCATTGCAACAGCTCAGATACAGATGACAGAAAGAGAACAACAATTTAAGAAAGATATTACAAAGAAAAATAACATTATATACAGAGTTTAGAATACAAATATCTAGGAAAGGTTACATTATATACATTGTTAGAAGCATACACAGTATGCATTGAGGAAACTGTTTAAGATTAATGCAAATTAAAAACCTGCTTTGTAGCCATACTGCCACTTAGCTAAAGTCTCTAGTGATGAAGTTAAAGAGTTAAGAAGACTCAAACACTTAAAAAACAGATGCAACTAATGATTAATTTCAACACCGAACAATGCTATTATTTTTCTTTATTAATTATCTCTGATATCTAAACAAATGGTTTAACATCATATTTTTTTCCACAGTTCAAAGGGATGTCTTAAAATACCTTTGTTTTTCCAATCAATTGTCCAAACACTACTATTCATATATTTAATTTGCAGTCACATAAAGCATAAAATACTTTAGACGCTGCACATCCAGACTCATGTATCACATCTGACACTGGGGGATGACATTGCAGGCCTAATAAGTTCTTATTTAATAAAAAGTAAAACAGCAGAGATGGTTAAATGTGTAAATTATACAGTGACTAACATTGAATCTGCTGTACTGCATAAAAAATATTGTAGAATTATACAATTAATTGATTGTATAAACAATAAAATAACATTATTAAACATTGAGGAGTGGAGATGGTGCAATCCTGCTGCACTTCATCTGCATGTTGCAACTTTTAATTTCAGTGTGTAATGTAGCTAAAATATACTAGCCCATGATGTTAACATTGTTTAGTACAAGGGTTATGAAAATTAGTTTATTTCAACTTTTAGCTAATAGTCCTGTCAATATTTAATTTTATGAATAACTTCTTGTTTGTGCACATTTCTTTTCTGCATTCTGGATCCCACGTCGGACTGGGTTTGTGTCTTTTTCTTGTCGTTCCTCTCCTCTAAGTGAATATTTTACATGTCTAACACGTATAAGAAGATTGTTCATAAATGAAACGAACAACAACAATGACAAAAACAAAAAAAATCTCACACTGTTGTCCTATTCAGTTCCCTTTTTCCTTTTTAATAACGAGCTGTTTTACTCACGTCATCATTGTATCCCATGTGCATCCCACAGTCAAGCATGATGTTTTTGCCTCCGATGGAAACGAGGATGCAGCTGCGGCCGACATCCTGTCCAGCACCTTGGAGAGGTAACAGTAAAGTTAGAAGAGCTTTTAAGACACAGTGCTCAGTTAGCTTCTACAGCTAACAACAACAACAACATCAATATGGATAGTTTCGAGCTCTTTTGAGCATCGTAACAGACAATGCATAATTTATTATCCTTTTAAAAAGAGTTAGACACATATCTAATGAGAACCAAAGTTTTATATATATTTATTTATTGTTGTTGACAAAACTAGCATTGAAGTGCTAGCTAGACACTATAAGGTTACTCACCCAGTGGTGTTACTTTTATTTCAGGCATGTTTTCTCATCGGTTTAGTTTTAAATATAGATGATTTACACCTCAGCAAACCTCTTACTGCTTCCTATGAAACCACTTGTTTGCAAAGAAATGTTTATTATCTAACTTGGATACATGTGGGTCATTTCGAGAGCCGACGTTTATTTCCAATTTTAAGCTACCCGCAGTAAACGTCAAAACTACCGGGTCAGGATTTCAAAATAAAACCAAGTAATATGCGATTGAGAGGCAATTAATCTTGAAATTTGGTACTGTGGCGTCGAAGTGAAGACGTGAACCAATGCTTCTCGACTCATTAGACATTATATGTTTTCATATGATAATACAGAGGTCAATACTATCCCACCTTCATTTTGTCTAGTGATATGGATAGGGCTATTGAACAGCGTCTGGACCTTAATTACAGAAATACAGGATATATCTATAACATGTCTTAATATTATAGCAAAAACTTAATGTTTTTTGTGTCTATTAAGATTTTTGTACGTGTAGAGTAGCACTGTTGGATTTAGAGTAGCTATGGATTACGAGAAATGTTTAAATGTGATTAAACCAGGGTCAGAACTCCTAACGCCGAAGCTTTTATTTTGAAGACAAATTGCAAACTTCCTTTTTCCCGGCTCGCGTCTGCGCAGTAGAGGCAGATTAGAGTGTGAACGTTCCGCCGTTGTACAGATACGAAAGGAGATGCCTAATCTTGATTTCCCTTCAATTTCTTAACTTTATCGCAGGTAACATGATCAGTCTTTGATTGTTTATCTCAGGACGCATTTTTCCTGCCGCCTCCAGTTTGTTGTTAGCTGATCGCTACTTGTGCTCATTCATTTGTAGCTTTTATCGGACAGCACTTCCTAGTAGCAAACCATGGCTGGTCCAGTGGCTCCAGAGGAGCAGAAATTCTGCCTACAGGAGGTGCTCGACACTTTTAAGTTATGTTTGTCGGAAAATAAAGAGGTCTACCTTGAACATTATGTCTCTGGGTGGCGTGGACTTGTCAGGTAAGTGACTTAAGCGCAAATATTTAGGCTAACCTGTGCAGGTGAAATCACGTTGCTGTAAGTGTGCTGAGTGACATATAGGTTAACAAACTATTCTTTTTATGTCTCTCAATAGGTTTTTGAACAGCTTGGGGAATGTCTTTGGTTTCATTTCTAAGGATGCTGTCAACAAGATCAAGATCCTGGTCTCCCATCTGGATGGTGAGAACGGGTCTCAGTATGCCACCTTCCAGTCGATGGTTAAATACGAGCTGGATAACGAACTGGTGGACCTGACCAAGAGGGGCAACCACCCAGAGTCGGGCTGCCGTACTCTGCTGAGGCTCCACCGTGCGCTCCGGTGGCTGGAGCTCTTCCTGGAGCGCCTCCGTACCAGCAGCGATGACGACAAGACGTCCGTGATGTGTGCGGAGGCCTACAACGAGTCCCTCGCCCAGCACCACGCCTGGGTGATCCGCAAGGCTGCGGGCGTGGCTTTCTGCGTGCTCCCGGGACGCGCCGCTTTCTTTGAAGCGATGAATGTAGGCTCCACGGAGCAAGCAGTGACCATGCTAGGAGAAGCTCTACCTCTTATCTCTGAGGTGTACCAGATCACAGAGGAACTTTATGCTAAACATAACATGCTCGATTTGCCTTAAAGAACAAGAGCAAGTAGGGAGGCTGATTGATAACTTCGTGGCCTACATTAAAAGGGGATGAATTATACAGCTCTCTCGTTATGTCTGCATGGAGTTCAGCTCTCCAGGAGGAACTGAAGTTCATAACATTTGTGATTTTTCTGTTTTGTGCAAATAAAAAGTCAGGACTGTCTGACCAACACGGGAAACATTGGCTTTCATCTGCTGCTTTTATCTCTGAGCTCACCCAAAGATCCAAAATGACATGCAAGGCAACACAAGGAAAAAGTGCCTCATGTGAAGACATGATAAGAAGTGGGAGGCTGAATGTAAACGAAGGCAGATGGTGTCCATTTTTTCACATGTGCATGTAAGGAGAGCTGTTTAACTAATCTGAGGCCACGACTTTATCAGCCTTTATCAGCCACCCCTCATATTAAAACATCAAAAGCTGTCCTTGGTGAAAGGCTGCTAGCTTGCCACTTCTAATGTTTGGTGATGTTTGTGTTGTGTCTTCTATGTACGGTACAGTGTACAAGTAGTTAAGCATAATTCCACTGACCCTAATCTTTACCTGCTGCCAGTGTTCAAACTACTGTTAATTGTAATGTTGCCTGTGTATCTTTACTCTTTACAATGGAACTCTGATTTATGTTTTAAATTGAAATTTTTCAAGAGGGTTTTTAGATGTATTTGTCTTTAAGTTTAATCAGTGAAGTAGAGTTTGGATAAGAAGACTTTGCTCATTCCTAACAGGTGTTGGTTTTTGTTTTTTTTTAACAAAAAGGACCAAGTTGATACTGCTTATTTAGAGATACCTACATGTCTTTTGGTAAAAATATATATAAAAAAACTAACAAACTAATTTTTCTGTGACAGGAAAGTATAAACATGTCAACAGAGCCTCATTTATTTGGGAAATGAACAAAAGCTATTATGTTAGACAGAAGTGTGAGAATAATGTGTCTTTAAACATCTGTCAACACATATAGGAACATCTGCAGTTCGATATCCCTTCTGCTAAATACCATAGTTTAACTTGACATTTTTTGTATGTTTGTTTGTTTTTGATTACTTTTGAGAAACTTTTAGCAGTAGACAGACTGCAGACAAACTGACTGCAGACATACTGTATATGTATGGTTTCTAAGGAAGGTTTTATTTAATTTATAAATGATGAAATACGCTGTTTTTCTTCATATGAAGTAATTATGTTATTTTAAAAGGATGTACTGGACTATGAATATATATTATATATATTACCATGAATAAATTCGTCAGAATTTTATACACTGTATCATAATAATTTTTTACACCTGGTTTCCTGATTTTTTTTTGGGTCAATTCTACAACTAATTATTGATTAATTTGAGAAAAATTCTGCCAAATGACCATTAACATGTTTTTTCAGCTGCTGCCAAAAGTAAATGAAGTTAACTTTGTGAAGTGATGATAGTGGTAATATTAACTGTATAGAGCCTATTGATTTATATTAAATATTAAATGAATAAATGATGTACTATTATTTAGTAAGGTAAAAAAAAAGCACACGAGTACTTAAGCAAGCAGTAAAGTAATGGATGTTACCCGTGTACAACCTGTAACATTAACAACTTCATGCACCAATAATTAGCCAATAATAGGTAATAACAGATTATTTGTTTTGAATAAGAGCCTAAACAGAACCTGTGTATCATGTTCTGTGACGGAATTTAGTTCAAAAGATAAAAGATTCCTGGAAATAAATGGAAAATCATCAGGTATTGAAGTGATACAAAGATGATATTTTTCTTCGGGGTATAACAGGGAACACACCAGAACATTGACCTTAAATCTGATGAATTTGGCTGCAGTTGCGTTTTTCCAACACCAGGGGTCTCCCCGCCTCCGGCCACATGTCGTCGTCAGGCAACCAGATCGTCATGGCAACCGTGCTCACGCTTAATGGAGGTACTTCCTGTTCAAACTGGTAAACTCGATGTGAAATAAACGGCATTTTAACGTTTCAAACTGTAATTTAGCTTCGGTCGAACGAGTCTGTCTATCTATTTAATTAAAATTGCTTCCAAAACGATATTAACAAAAGCAGGTGGAGACCAATATTGACTTATTTACAACTTTCTTCACACTTTTTGTGAAGTACCGAGGACCAGAGCTCACTGGGAATCTTCCCCGACAGACTAACCGGAAATCCAGAGCGAGGAAGACAGCTGGTTATCGATGCATTTAACAAGACCAAAGTCCTCCAAAGGGCGAAGCAGACCAGCCGTGAACACCTGTCCGCACACAGGTGACAACATCGACAGGTCTCCCGACTCCTCTGCGCGCTGCAGGCCGGACAGAAACCTCCGCTCCCGATCCCAGCCCGCCATGTGGCAGAGCAGCCAGCCGAGCCAGGATGAAGTCCTGCACATGCTAGAAAACGCCCCTGCTGCTCCACCACAGTCCTTAAACAAGTACAAGGTCCTTCCCTCCATAGAGAGGAGACAGCCGGAGGTGACTTCTGGAGGACGCCTGGACCAGCAGATGTCCAAGCTCAGCCTGTGTGATGATGCCATCCTGCAGCAGAGGCACAGGCATGAGGAGCCGGATTTACACGCGATGATCCAGGCCAGCAGCTCTGAGGAAGTCTGGAAGGATGATGAGCACCTCAGGTTGAGGCCTCAGCTCCCCGACTCAGGACCACAAGCGACCAGAGATGTTGAAGCCACTGGAAAGTTACTCCTGGCTATCCGGGCTCCATGTGGGAACCGATTTCAGCAGCATTTCGACCCCACGGACACACTCCTGATGGTGAGAGCCAGTGCAGAGGTCAGGTATGGAGCCAGGTATGAAGAAGCCTCCATCGAGACCATGGACGTGCCACGCAGGAGCTTCACAGACATGGATCTCACCTTGGCCCAGTGTGGCATCTTGAACCGATCGGTGCTGTGCATCTCTCACAATGACAGTGTGGTTGAGCATGAGTGAGCATAAAGGATTTTTGGGTCGCAGTTTAAAGATGTCTCTCCCTTCATTTAAAAAATATATATATTTTGCTTGTCATCACTTCACTTGGTGCATTTAAGCTACTCTGGGCAAAATGTTTAATGTGCAGAGTTTAAATGGAAATTCTGAAATGGCAGAATTTCTCTTTTCTCACATGATTTCGATTGTATGATTTAATAACATTGCACCTATTTTGCAGTCCAATATGCAACTTACTCAAGTCTAATATGGAAACTTAAAACTTCTAGCACATTCAGAACATTCAGAAATGACTTTTCAGTGAAGTAGACAGCATTTAATCTTAAAAATATATTATTTTTTTCATATTATATTATATAGATCTTCTAAAAAAATGTATGGGGGATCTTTATGTACACAGAAGTTTGTTTTCTGTAACTTTTATTGACCTTAGCAGATTTAGAACAAATTGATTCACTGACTCATCTAACTGGTGACTTGTTTTGCTGCGGTGTTTCACAGATTATTTCAGGCACATTATATCCTGTTTGTCCTTTAAAAGAAGCACCTCTGGGCTGTGTGAGGATTTAAAATCACATGAATGTTGTTTTTCAGTTTGACTTAACATTATTTTTATTCAAACTAACAGGAAATTAGCATATTGAGAACTTTGACACTGTTAGTTATTGATTTATAGAAGAAAGTTTGGTTTATTTGTGTGATTCTTAGAGATGATGTTGACAGATGCAGGAACAAAAGGGTTTCTTAGTTGATTTGCTGCCATTTTTTAAATCCTCTTAAATTCTTATACGTCTTTTGTCAGAGGCACAGAGGGACATGTTGTTGTCAGCTGCCTATAATGGTAAATCAAATGCACTTTACTCTTATTCTACTACTTCCCCGCTTTTAAGGGAAACTATCCTTAATCTTGTGACTGCTTTTTGATTTTTCAGACATGGATGTGTTAAGTCATTGATTTTGATGAGGTGATGTGAAGTCAAAAACTGAGGAAAAGGGGATCTGGTGTTCAACAAACAGGAACAAACAGCAGGCATTTTTCACAGCTGATATTTTTCTACCAGTCAGAAAAGCACAGGGGCAAATAATACAATTAACAACAGCTATGATTATTGTCATTAGTAACACCTGCGCTTTTCTGTCTGAATCAGAATGACTGCTGTGAAAACAGGCGGTTTTTAAACGCCCCTCGCTCTGCTCTGATTAAGCACTCCTTTCATATCTTTTTAAACTGATTCACAAAATTGCTTCAGGATGGGTGAGAGCCATGTTTTTATGATGAAAGCTAGAAGCACCATCAACAGACTAATCAAATGTCTTTCAACGGGAATTTAAGACATACAACTCCTGCTCACTCAAGAGCATTCAGAAAATCCCACGCTTAAGTGTAGAAGATCAGCTGCTTATGGACTTCCTGTCTTCTGCACATGTTGTTTATTCACTGAGGAAATTTTTTCAATTTATATTTTAATAAAAGGTTATTCGTAAGCGACTCATCCTTTTAGATTAACCCAATATAATGGTCTTACTTGATGAGCTGCCTGAAGCTGGTATGCAAAAACACAATTTCAACTGCGAGACACCGAACAGATGTTACATGCAACAATATATTTATTTTTTGTTCACACAAAAACGAGCAACAGCTCCAGTTTAACAGTCTGATATAACATCAAACTGAGCTACGGGGAAACTGTTAGCTTAACTCGGCTGAAATAAGGGCATTTCTTAAAATGCTTCAAGTCACTCAAGGATATTTTATCTGAACTCAACCTCCATCAAGTCGTGCAAACGTCTATAGATGAGACATCCGTCCCACCGATCCTACAATAATAATTAGCTTCAAATAATCAGAACACAACACTGCAAACCATCAACTGTAGTATTTTCCCCTTAAATGCTGTTTTAACAGCCAGTGGTTGATTTAGAGTCTCTGGGAGACGGCTCAAAGGCTTAAGGTGACTTCAGTGATAAATCAAAGTCGGACACATCAAATAAAATTTGAGAGAAAACTTTTGTACGAGTTACTGCTATGAAATAAGTTTGCATAGTCAACATTAGTATGTGTCTCTTTTCTGTAAACAATAAAATGCAAACAGTAAACCCTTGAAAGAACTCAAGTCACATATGAGGTAACACGTCTAACTGCTTCAGTAGCGGGTCACGAACGTTGTTGAAGCATTCAGCTCATCAGGCTTTCCATTTCTTCAAGATTGCTGGTGTCCAGTTTCGTGATCCTCCTGTCTGCAGGACAAATATAGAGAGAGAGAAACCTCATGTTAGGATCCTTATATTTGCAGTGTTACATCATGAAAAGGAATGAAACGAGAACATACTGAAATGCATCTCAATTTGGTTGATAATATCCATGCTGTGTTTGCAGTCAACCATGTTGACAGCAAATCCTCTCCTGCCGAAGCGTCCCGTGCGGCCGATCCGGTGAAGGTACGTCTCATTGTCAGCGTTCCCGTCCATGTCCACTGGAAGGTCAAAGTTGACCACAAGCGACACTTGTTCCACGTCAATACCTGTAATCAACAGAGGGATTTTACATGCTCATGCTCACCTACATTACATAAAGACGATGTTTTCATGCTAAAATTGAACTCTTGTCTTTCTAAATCTCCCTCACCTCTGGAGCACACATTCGTGGTCACGAGCACTTTCTCCTTGCCGTTCCTGAAGCGCTCGATGACGGCAGCTCTCTGCTCCACAGTCATTTCCCCGCTCAGCAGTGCCACCTGGTGGCCCTCTTTGGTCAGGTTTGCAGTCAGCCAAGCTGCCATCTTGCGAGTCTAAAATGAAAAACTACATTTCAATACTCATGTTACCATACTATAGGGTTAACTTGTGCCAGTAAAAGATTATTGCATGGTCCAATACATCGTTTGTCATATGCATTATGCCTAAAGTACCAGGATGTCCCATTGCATCCAGTCACATTTTGAAGAAGCCAGGATGCTTTTTGGAAATCCACAACCTTCTGGGCAGTGGAAGATATGTCAGATGACAGCTCATTAGCTGTGTTCAAAATCAAATACTGTTTTTTTTAACCTCAAATTTCATGCCACAGAAACAAGACACAATGTTATTGCCAAGTACAATATCTAAATACCCATACTGCATGCAACAGTACATTCATCATGAGGAAAGAGGAAGAAAACACCTAAACTAACAAGAAAAAGCTGCCAAGCCATTGCAGCTGTAGTATCAGCTAAACTGAATACCATGTCAGGTATGGAGACATTTTCCTAAAATAGGAAAATTCTTGCCATTTAAAAAAAAACAGATCATGTCAATATTAGGATGTGACAAGGATGTCAACAAATCCTGCAGCCCTGTCTGACAAATTTGCATACTGATGCCCGATAACAACGCAGACTAAACACAACGTTACAATTATAAAAGCAGATGTTCAGATTATACTGTATATCCAGAAACTGACCACCAGGTGCCAGATGGGTCCAACATCAAGGGGAACATCACTTATTTTTTAATTATAGTGCAGTGTGTACTGAGGACGGGCTGAAACAGCTGACTTACATGGCAGAAGATCATGGCCTGTGCAATGGTAAGGCTGCCATATAGATTACAAAGTGCTGTGAACTTGTCCTCCTTCTCCTTACAGACCACATAGAACTGCTTGATGGTGTCCAGTGTCTCCTCTTCACGCTTCAGTCTGATGATATTTGGATCCGGAACCACCAGCTCAGCAAACCTCCACACTGAGTCTTCGAAGGTTGCAGAGAAAAGGAGCATCTGGCAGTCCTTTGTCAGCTGTCTGCATGGATATAAAAACGACAGGGAGGCAAATATTATGCCAAAAGACGCTTGTTTACTTACATGAGAGAGAGAACTTTTATCATCAGCATGTTTCTCTAAAAAAAGACTCCACCTCTGGATACGTAGGCTCTGGTCCCGATGACCCTGTGTGGCGATCATCACATCAGCCTCGTCCAGCACAAACAAAGTTATCTTCTTGGGGTCGATGAGCTTGTACTTGGTGCACCAGTCGAGGACTGTGCCTGGTGTTCCAATGACAATCTGCTCCTGCAACTTGACTCCTCGCTCCACTGAACAGAATGCAGAAACCCATGCAGTGACATAACCGACACTGTCTTTACAACTCTAAAATACCATTTAACTGTTAATTCCAACAAACGCAAAAGACAATTGTGGTCACATTCTTACGTCTGTTGCCCCGAATGCCGTAGGCCAGTTTCACCTCAGGATAAAATTTTCCCATTTGTTCTATGACCTGACCGATCTGCAGTGCAAGCTCATATGTTGGCGAGATGCAAAGGCACTGAAAGAACAAAAACAGCTTTTTATGTTAAGCATATTTCAGTTTTTACAACTAGTTGTGGACACTGGCTGGTTCTGCAGACTCCATGTTGTGCTCACCTGAGTCCACTTATTGGCTGGATTTACATGGCTGAGCATGGCCAGAGAGAAAGCAGCGGTTTTACCTGTGCCAGACTGTGACTGTGCAATCAGATTCTGAGGTCTAGAGCCGGAGAAAACACACACATGTAGAAGTGAATAAATCACAGATGGACCTGACGCTGGTATATTAAAAAAAAAGATTTTTATAACTACTCTGGTTGGTTTTTGGAATTAAATCAAGTGGACAATAGTTCCAGTTCATTTTAGGGCTAAAACAATTAAGCTGACGAAAAAAAAGTTGCAGTTCCAGCATCATAAATGTGAGGATGTGCTGCCTTTTAGTAAAATGAATATTTTATTGTTTCAACCATTAGGTTCACAGTCCTCATTCATTTTCTCCAGCTTAGTTTGTGATTATTTTCTCATTATTATTTTCCAGATTGGCGAAAATGTGGATATGATAACTGCCTGTAAAGCACAAGGAATTTATGTTTTAGCCAATCGAATGTACTACAAAAACAGGAACAAAGTCAAAAATGTATTTATAACAGTTAAATCCTGCACTTAACTAGTGGAATTAGTGTGAATACAATAAAACAATTAATCAATTGTGAACATTGTCAAAAATTTTAAGACAGTTTAATCTCATGAATAATTTTTCAGTGAAAAATGTTAAGAATTTGCTGGTTACAGCATCTTAGCTGCGAGGATTTTGCATTTTTCCCAGGTTTATTTTTTAAGTTTTGGGTTGATAGTTGAACCTAGATATTTGAGGTTCTAAGGAATTGGTTTTTAAGATTGCTCTCTGACTTTTTATTGAAGTTGTATGGATTATTTATTCAATAAAAATGATTGTAATACCTATATAATCAATTACTCCACACAAAAGAAAATTTGTTTTATTGAAGTAAGTCAAGAGTGGCATAACCTTCAAAATGGTCATTTTATTATTTTGATTATCTATAATTCAATCATTTTTTTTGACTAGTTTATGATTTTGTTCAGAAAATGTCGGCAAATCGACAAAAACAACTACTAATGATGATAAAGGTAAAGCATTACAAGTGAGAGGAGAGCAGCAAAACCCATTTACATATCACATTAAAAAAACATGAACAGTAAAATATTTTTCTTAGACAACAAAAAAATGGCTCATATATTAAAGTGTTGACATTTAACTCCCTTGGGTCCAAGGGCAGTGTTGTGAACTTGCTTACTGTCAAACCAATAATCCAAAATATAAAGATTTTACAGTTTATTTAAAAAAGCTGACAAGAAGAATCAAATTCTCACATCTGAAATCTTTAATTGGTAAATAATTAGCCTAATAAATAACAAAATAAATATACTATGTGATCAATTAGCTAATTAATCTAAAACTCTTGTCAGCGTGACAGCACTATTTTAAGAGAGTAAGACTTACGGCTGTGCCATCATCATGGGTAAGGCATTCTCCTGGATCCTGGAAGGTCTGTTGAAACCCATGTTGTACACACCTTTCAGCAGCTCGGGTTTCCTATTGATCACCACGTCAAAAGTAACGGAAATCAAACTATTTGTAGAAGTCGGGCAAAACAAATGTGCTCATCTGTTTGAGAGTCAAATCACCGTCAAAACTCACAGTCTGAGCTCCTCAAATGTTTTCACGGAGTACAGAGG
>JAQNCA010000002.1:22799169-22811070 GCA_029783725.1 Acanthurus tractus | reverse complement strand
CACTGTCACACCCACATTTAAAATGTCAAACATTTCAGGCTAAATTTATTCACTTCAGTGAGAGTGAAGTGAGTGTAGTATCTGTCTCTTTATGTTGCTTTGCACCATAACACCAGGAAGATAAGGTCTTATTCAGTTGCATGTCTGTCCTTCAGTCAGCCAAAATCAGTGTAAACATCTGACAGAGGTTGAATCTGAAACTGAGCGATGTAGCTCTTATTCTTGATGGCTTCTCCATGACCCACTGTGGCTTGTTCTGAACAATGAACATGGTCAGATCCAAAGGAAAAGAAATGCTGTAAAATTCCATTCAGCTCAGGTGATGCGACTACAAGGTGAAATAAACTGCATTGGTCTATATTTTTTGTATTTCTTCCCAGAGTGATACAGCACATAATCAAAAGTACCGATAATTTGCTCATGAAATGAAAGAGGAAACCAGTAATTACAAAGGTAAGACATCATTTATACCATCCAGCTTTTAACAAGATAAAACACGCACAGCATGATTGAGGTTTAAAAAGGATGGGTGAGGGAGGAGAGGGGGAATAAATGGGCAGAAAACAGGCCGGGGTTTAAGGAAAATGATAGCTCATTACTGGGGCGCTAATAAGCAACCTCATCTTTGCTTCACGGATCAAATAAGACTCAAACAGCTTCTGACAGTCCTCATTGATTTAAAGAGCACACACACACATACAAAGGCACATTATATCGTCTGGCAGCATATTCAGGTTGATTATGCTTTTGCATATAGAAACAACAAGCAAATCTTCCCTTTTAAATTCTTCACAAGACAGAAAGAAAACAAAATATTACCTTGTAAGTACTTTGAAGCATATACCGTTGCTAAGCTACTGAGTATGAAATAAGACATTGAAAACATATTTATGGTACCATTGTCAAATGCATAATGTTCTTTACATGCACTACAGTATATCTAGTATAATATGTAATAAACCCACGTTTTCCGGAGATGCAAGAAGAATTTTCACTTCCTTTGTAGCTCCACTCACACAAGCATTTTAAGTTTTTTTTTCACACAGGTCTGTCTGACAGTGAATCTTCAGCATCAGTTACTCTCTTATATTACAGCTATTTAAACTCCTTTGGCTATATCTAATTTGGCTGTCTAATTAAATCCAGGCCACTTTATCACAGCACTTTAATGTGCACATAAATAGCGCACTGAACGAAACATAAGTAATTGCAACGCTGCATTGAAGGTTAGTGTGGAGGTAGATCGTGCGATAGAACAAATTGATATCCTCTCAACTTTTGGATGTAGGATGATTAGCAGTTTCCACGGAAACCATTGGTGTTTTTTTTTTTAATACCCAGTGTGGTCTAAATGGAGCACTGCAAGGAAAATGATCTTAACGATGATATTTATTTTGCTTTGGTCCAAGGATGTCTCGTTTATTCATTTATTTACTGGCTGTATTTATTGGTTTTCATTGGCTTCATCATGAGTACTTAAAGATGGAATATTCAATTTCTTTCAATGTTTTAATAACAGCGATGGGACTGATATGGAGACTTCAGACTTAATGTGGCAATGTGAGGGGGACAATTTTGAAGATGTTGATTCATTGGCTCAATTTACATCAATTTTATCTTAAATTTTTCCAGTTCTGATGTAACTGATGCCATGGCAGCATCTATGGTAACCTCTTCATGACTCACCATTGGTGTTTTCAAATCAAGAGTTGCAACATGTCAACTAACTGTGACAGTTTTGGAAATATATCCAGACATATATGGTGGTTCCATGTAGAGATTTGCATATCATCAGAGAATTACTGACCTCGGTGCATTGCTCTCTGAGTGCCCTTAATGTTAAATGAACACCATGTTTAAAAATTTTTGAGTGGAAAGGATATTGTTGGAACTGTGATGGCTGTTTTGATGATTGCGTATGTTATAATGTCGTTGCAGTTAGGGTAAAAACAAAAGAAAGTCGAATTAAAAACAGAAGAATCAAGGGAAAATCAAGCCTCTTGGCCACACTGATTAATTCCACTGAATAAATTACATAAATTGTAAGTTCTGAGTTAAGCTGACACTTCAACTGTTTGCTTGAACTGTGCACATAAGTGAAGTTTTGAGTGTTTCCACTTTATGGTACTTCTGCTTTGATTCATTTCAGGGTGAAGTACTGCACTTTTGCACACACACATACTCACACTTACACATGCTGCAAAGGGCGAAGTAGTGTCAGCTTCACTTTGAAAACTATGAAATAGGAGCTTTACAAAATAATGACAAGACTTAAGATGAAAACTTCCCCAAGGGCTCAGTATTTACTCTGGCAAATGACTATAAAATCCCTTTGCTGTTGAAGTGCAATTAATGATCCGTTTGCCTTTTAAAGCCACATTTTTTTCATTGCAACACAGCCGATAATCAAATATTTGGTTTAAAGAGGGTGCTACCATGACTGGAGCCAAAGTGAATTTTAAAAAAATCAATCCATTGCCTTGACTGTTAAAAAAAACCCCTCCACACTTTTCAAATATAAAGCAGAGATGAGTCAAGGGTAGCACTCTCTAACAAAGCTGCCTTTTTAATGCAGTATCAATTTCATTTAACCTGCAGTGAAAAGCTCCTATTTGCCTTGAGTGCAGTAAAAAAAAAGAATAAATTAGGATTAAGACTTTAGTCTATTTAAACTGCCTCTGATGCCTTTTTTTGTATCACATTTAATTAATTTGCAGTACTTAAGTGCAAAAAAATTAAACATTTATAACCAGTATATATTATTGTATTGTCATAAATTTTAAGATTTAGCGGTTAGTCTCAACGGATCGTAGGAGCAGATAACACAATAACCCACTGTGCTGTTCAGATCAATGTCTTACAGTGAAAGTGATATTTGCTTGATTAGATTATCTCCACTCAAGAAAAAAAACATGTCTGACATGTTGGTTGTTTTGAGGCTGCTGTGTGAACTCTTAGGATTTGATTTAAGGCAAATCAATGCACGAGGGAAAAAAACGTGATCTCTTTTACTTGCAAATTCACCTTAGTGTAAATCCTGTCGGGTAAACATCTCACCTCTGTCAATGAGCTCATGTATAGCTCTTATCATGAGGTTCTTGCACAGTCCTCACGTTGCATTGAAATTCAAAACTCCTTAAGTGGAGAATAATGGAGGGAATGTCTTTGATGGTTTGCTCACTGTCAGTACAGTGACAGCCTCTGCTGATAAAAGCACAGAGGGACTATATTAAAAGGTTTCCATGGTGTCGGACCAGAGCTGCTGCTTTCATGTTTGCAGCACAATAAGGAGAAGTAGCTTGTCAGTGCGTGACTAGTAGCTAAACAAGTGATGTTTTCACAAGTAGAGGATAGAGTGCACACATGTTAAACATCTGGCAACGAGGCGTTCAAGCTGATACTACAAACACCCCCATGACAGAAAATAAACAAGAAACAAGTCTGTATGAATGACTGGCTGTAGGATTACAAAGTTTGCAGTTTATGAAACATAAAAGAGACTTAAAATACTTTGCATTGACATTAAAATGATATTAAGAGTTGTTCTTAGGCTTATGTAAGGTGTCCATATGTGTTTAATTTTTACCTTATTTTTTATAAGAGCCAAGTTGATAATATTTGAGTTTGCCCCAAAAGTCAGAGTTTCTAAGTTTTAATTTAGCTTTAAATTGTGTTATAAGTGCTGTTTGCAAGTCAGAATCTCATAATTATCTCATAATTATTATGCCATAAGATGTTGCTGAGGATGGATTTCGATAATAAAGCATGCTAACATGCTCACAATGATGATGCGTATATAAAATTCTTAAGCAGGTAATTAAATATCTCTCTATATATATACATACATGTGCACACACTCCTTTCAGCATCTTACATTTGCTAATTGAGTTAAGCTCAGGAGGATTGGAATTGCATGTATTTGATCAAATATTGGATGACTAGATATTTTAACCTGATTTAAATTCCACATATCAGCTGTAACCATTGCATCTGTTTACCTGTTCACCTGTTGAATGGTCCAAACAGGTGTTTATCCAGCATCCCACAACATTCCCAGTCTATTTTTTCCCCTGTCCCAACCTATGTGAACTGTGCTGCTGGTTTCGAATTTAGAATCATTTATAAAAAAGTCAATAAAGCTGACGAGTTAAGGTATTAAACATATCTCAATTGTACTGTTTTTATACTGCAGCCATTAGTAGTTAATTATATTGTATTTGTCAAAAAGAACAAGCAAATTATTAGCAAACTATCGCATTACAACAGTCTGGAATCAGAGCTTTAAGTAATAGCCCTTTTTCAAACTAAACTTTAACTTTATGAAAATCCTGAAATGTCTCAATTTCTTGAAGCGGCTGCTGTAACTGCTGTCAATTTGACTTACGCAAGTCAACCCCCAGGAGGGAACCTGCTTTATTATTTCATGAAGTAGAGACTGAATAAGACTTTACTAAAAGGAATAATAGAAAACGAACCAGGAAAGGAAACAGAGGGAATATGTATGAGTAGTTCAAGGTCAGTCATGGTGATATGTAGTCATGATGAGGCTTTAAATGCCCTCGATTTAGTATTTCCAACAGAAAGGGAGTATAATGCCCTCACTGCTTGATTGCACTGCATATCTGACATTTAGCTAAGGCTCCTCCAAAGACCAACTGGCATCAGTTCACTCCTGGAGAACATATCTGTGGGCAGGCTGCTGAATACTAATGCAATGATAATGCCAAAGTCCCGGTGTAATGTTAAATAACACATCTGAGCTTTTGTGGCATCCAGTGGGTTGATAAAAAAAAAGGTTTTCCTTTTTTTTGAATAATACAGAATCATTTGAAAGTACAAAGGGCATTCTTGTGTGCTGAAACGACCTGAAGTCGACCTCCTGTGGAGCCAGAAACCCTGCTGGCCTCACATCTAATCATGTAGAAGCATTTTCACTTTTCTCCAGTCCATCTTCATCCTCCCCCTTTTAGCTAGTTTGACTAAAAAACCGCTTGAATCATCATCTGTTTTCTAAAAAAGAGGTTTTTAAATTCTTTTCTTATCAACTCAAATGAGTAAAAAAAAAACTGAATCACAGTAAAACGGGGGACCGGTGTCATTAAGTGAATTTATTTCTTTTGTAATGCCACTGAAACAAAGCCAGAATGAGTGCTTCACACAGGGCTGAATAATAATTCACCATTACAATTTATAGGCAGTTTGAAATGAAGATAAAAAAAACAAACTGAAACAAACAGAAAACAAATAAATGATTATATAAATAACAATACAACAGCTGCAAACATATTTTTTGTGTTGAATTAGCTTCTCCCATTCAACATCCTGACTCTCTGATTTCCCTCACAGGCAGACGACCCCCTCTCCTGGCAGAAATCTCCATCTTATTCAGAAAAAAACAGCTTGTCCTTGAGTCCTCTTATTTCAGGCAGTGACTCTAACATTATTAATGTAATTCAGTTTTACCACTATATGTGCTCTACATTGCACTTCTCTTTAGTGAGCATTCAGCAGCAGACAGGAAACGAGTTGTTTTCTTGCCGCTGTTTCAGAAAAGGCAGGTTCAGTGTTTAACAATCGGTGACTGTGCACTGCGGTTTCTTTAATAAGTTTTACATGCGTCTAGATGTCTAAATGAGGGTTAGCACCTGCTGCACATTTCTGTATTCGAAGGCACTGAGAGGAAACTCAGTAAGGACCAGGAGCAGGTCAGCTTGATCTTTTTCTCAAGAACATCTTGACAGAAACTCGTGCAGTCGCCTCCTACATCATCAATCAACTTTAAATGAGCTGCAAATATGACAAAAGCTAGAATTCCACCTGAAGACACCAAACAAACTGGAAGACCGAACAGTCTGTGCACACTCTCGAACAGGAAGTGAAGACTGAGAACAAGGTTGGTCACATTTCTCAGAAGCAATTAAGGTAATGTTTAAAATCCATGTTTCTCAAAAGTATCGCGACCGACGACGTTCTTAGAAATAATTGCACACTGTAATTCAAGTAAGGCTAAGAATGTCTCATCGTTTTGAGCCTCCCAACTTGCAGGAAGGATTGAAAGGACATGTTGGTTTGATATTTCTTAAAATCTGTAAGTTTTCTTGACTTTGAGACTAATTCCTCTGTATCTGATGCCTAACACATAGATGTAATAAAAGAATTTATATCACAGCCACTGCAGCTTTCTGGAGAGTGACATTTGATGCAAAGTAAGGAAAGAAAAAAAAAAAAAGAAAACATGTAATTTGCTCATTTGACAGCTTCTGCTAGCACTCTCCCCCTCCACCTGTTTTCATCCATCGAATCTCTTCTAACTGAAATTTTCTCACGTTGACATCTTCAGTTTCCATCTTTTTTCTTATAATTGCAATGCATGTGACGTTTGCCACACGCCTCCACTAGTTACAGCAATTATGACTAAATAACAAATGAAATGCACGCTTGCAGAAAATGTCACCACCTGTTTGGAGGTTTAAGATGTTCTTCACAGACACTAATTTCAGCTGCTGCAAAAAAGATCGTAGTTTTACTTTTTCAAACTTACTTCTAACCAGTAACATGAATTTTTAAGGGCAACAAGATAAAACCTGGCTGCACATTAAGCATCTCTATTATTTTTCTTACCCATCATCTCTATTAAATCATTTACAACATTTATGCATTATCCAGTGATTGATGTGGTGTGTATTTAATATTTGCCACTACTTGCTGTCAAATGAATGTGTCTTATTACTCTAAATTTATTCAGAGGGTCTCAAATGTGGGCCAGCAAAATGATCCCTCAATGCCGCTTTGAGAAACTTAAGGAAACATTTAAGTAAATGCTTCTAACTTTTGGATCAATCTCAGTTGGGACACAGACAGAGCTGATATTTGTCAGGGCTGAAGGAAGATGATATTTATTTTTTAATCTTAAGATAAAAGATCTTTTTTTTTGCATGTTTCAAGTTTGATTTAAACATTTGATTGGAAAAGTGAGTCATATGATTCAGCTCAAATATCAACTATTCATACATATGAGTCAGTAACTGGATAAAGTGCAACATAAAAGTACCGATATTACCCTTTTCAAGCCTGGACAGACTGCTTTGGAACAACATTTTTCAGTGTCAAATTAAAGCAAAACTCTCAGTGGACTTTTTTTGTGATGTCATATGAACCAGACGTGTATTTCCATATTAGCTGTTGTAAAGAGGCACCACTCTGTCTATGGTTGCCCTGCAGATGGGGCATTTCTTTGGCTCTGGCAGGGCGCCGTAGCACTGGGCGCATGAACACACGTGACCGCACTCCAGAAACACACATGACCGCTCTCGACTCAGGCACACGGTGCAGCTGGTGGGCGACACGTTGCTCTCGTCCAGGTTGAGTTCTCGCAAACGCTTCCTGTGCTGCTCTTTGAACTCCTCGAGCATGCTCTTCTCCCGCTTACTTTTTCTGTGCTGAACATACTGCTTCCACAGGATGAAGAGGAGGGCGGAACAAGCAGCCACGCCAAAGACAATAGTCAGAATCCGCCAGAGTCTGACGCTGTTTCCCTGCTTCCTGAGGAGAGAATCGTAGTCCAACCGAGTGAGAAAGTACCGGAAGCCCTGTTTGGGGGGTTGGAGCTTGATCAGGTTGTTGTCCAGCACCAGCTCTCCCACGCCTGTGACGCTGTCTCCAAGCCGCAGCATCTCCTCCGTTTCTTGGATGCCTTTGGGTCGTTCCCCGCTGATGAAGTGGCCAATGACATTGGTCAAGGACTGGACTGTTGGGTGGAAGTTCTCGTAGGTGGTTTCCAGGTTCAGCTCTGCAGCATCGAGCGGACGCATGACCCGCACCGCAGCGGTGATGTCATCATCATGGGACCCGAGGGCGAATGGAACTGTGTTGGTGCGCTGGTGGATCACTTTCTCTGTGTTGTTCCTTTTGGAAATGATAAATTATTAAAGTTTCTACATGGCTGAAAACATGGTTTTTAATTTAAATAATGATTTTGTAATTGATAAATTTGCCACTAATTTAAAGTTATATTGACTGTTTATAAAATGCTCATCCAAAATTTTCCAGAGTCCAAGATAATATTTCCAAATATCGTGTTTCATCAGAGTGACAGTTTGAAATATTACTAATTCTCAGCAAGTTGCAAGGATCAAACAGAGAAAAACTAAAAAAAAAATAATCTGGGAGGATCAGGAACATGCACATCTTTTAGTTATTCTGTTTGAAAAATAACTTCAAAAGGTAAACTGTTAGTGAATTAAGGCTGAAAAGGTTGAAGATTTGATTCACTGACTCACTTTTTTGTTCAACTAAATGATTGATCAAATAATCGTTTCAGCTTTAGTTTGGTTCAATTATGTCCGTCGCCTAAAAGTCGAACTGCTATCACATTAAGTCATCTCTCTGTGCATTAAATTAATGTTAAATGTATTGTTTTTAATTAAAAGTACAACTAAGTATCTTTGTGGAAAAGCTCAGTGTCTCTGCTAGGAGACACACCAGCATGTAACCAAACTGAGGCGACATGTGCAAGTATGTTTACATTCTGTTTAATGTGCTGCGGCTGGGCTGCTAATTAACTGTTTTTCCCTGAAGCAAAGCTAACGAGGGCTGTTGTTCATATTGTGACGTAAATCACAGTAAATATGATTTACAGAGCAGATATGTGTTCATAATATAATCAAAACAGCACAAATCTGCCTCTTCAGCGTGCCCCCTGACAGTGTTAACTTTATTCAGAACAGCATATTTGAATTCTCTCAGGGACTTACCACAGATGAGTGGTGCGATTCCATACCATCCTTTCTTCCTTCAGGGTCAGTCTTTCAATCACACCTTTGCAGTTATCAACAAACTGACTGTTCAGGGTCTCCTTCACAGATCTCACAACACCTGCAGAGTGCAATAAACAACACAAAGCGTAAAGCTACTCTTAGAATCACACTTGGAAAAACTGAAGTCATGCACAAATTGATTCCAATAATTCAGAATGTTACCAAGGAAAAATGCTATTTTTAACACATTAACTTTGCTGAGGCTTTAAAGGCAGCACAACACACCTTCTATGACAGCATATGGGACACATCTTCCAGGAGTTTCAGACAACATGTTTTTCAAATCCTGATCAATGGAGACTTTCTTGGCTTCCTGTGAAAAGAAACACGTCAGAATCTCAAATTGAACATAACAGGTGATCAATTCACATCGATAATTAATCCACATTACTTTGTAGGGCTGCACCACACAGTTCAAAGTATCATTTAAAACACTGTTGTTCAAATGTTGTGCAGCCTTTTTATGTCATTAGTTTTTTATGCATTGTTTATTCAATTTTTAAGGATTTTGTTAGAGGGATTTTCCAGATTTTTGAGGGGTAACATTTGCAGCCTCATTAAATAACATCACCAGAAGCTCTACATTTAAAAATTAAAATATTTATATAAATGAATGACTGAATGAATGAATGACATTCTGTAAAGCCCTTCTGCTGACATTCAAATGACAAAGACAGAGCATGCTGAAATGTGGCTGACCTTTAATCTGGCAACTGTCGTAGCTCTGTTCTTGTAAATGGAGTAGAAGAGGGCTGTCAGGGCTGAGCTGGTGGCCAAAACCACAACCTGTGCCGTGGAGGGTTTACCGCTGGAGTCCATCCTGTGATTTATAACATTCAGCTCTGTTGCGAAAGAGATGAAGAGCACAAATTAATAAACTGTCTTTCACTTAAAAAACGTCAGTGACATATGTCTTGTTTTACAAAACCAAGAGTCCAATGCTAGTCTACTTTACTTCAGTTCTTCTTCCTCATGCTTCTTTCTACTTCTCTATCAAAGCTGAGTTATTGTCATAATCGATTAATCTCTCATTTTACTTCCCTACAATCATGTGACAACCAGTCTCCATCAACATGGTCTCTATGCATGACCAGTTTCACTTCCATATGCTGCCAATATTTTCACTGGTACTACAATATTGTTTTTAATATTGTGGCAAACTAATTTTTCTCCTCAACAGCTTCTGCAATATTTCTTGCCACACTTAACAAACGTTTCATTATAACACGAACTGACTGAAGAAAAATAAACTTGGTGTTAACTTTGCTTGAATGGAAATAAAACACTACGTTAGCTGACAGAATTGCCTTAATAATTGCCCAAGGAGCCTCCAGGTAAAAGACACTGACACCGTGATGAATAATCCATAATTAACAGACTGTGGCTTTTAAGGTCATTACTTTCCTTCGACAGACAGGGTTTGATTATCTGAGTCCAATAAGGGACATAATTAGAAACCGATAGCATACGCGATCTTAGCTGGAGGAAACTTAACGTCAATGCTAAAGGCTAATTATACTAAATCACGGCCTTGATAAAAAAAAATACCGAGCTTTCTTTTGACTTGCTTTTTAAATATCGTTTATTTTACAAAATAACAAAGCTGATCGTTGAGTAACTCGACGAGCAAATCCTCTTTTAACCTTAATATAACTCACTTTCTTAAACCACCTATCTAGCTAGCTTGATTAGCAGCTAGCTAGCTAGCGATGCGCTAGCTAAGTTAACATGATTTAACGACCTTTTTAAAAGAAATCTGTGCTGCCATGTTATAAATTGATTCAACCACTGACAACCTGTACGAATCGCTTCTTAAAGGCGTCATTGACAAACCTGTGTTTACACTCGTCCTGCTGTCGAAACCTTTGACAACGGCTCCACAGTTCAAAACAAATGTCAAATGAAGCCACTGATGTGCAATTTACCCCTCTGCCGGAAGATGTCGCTGTTGTGTCATTTAAGAAACTGTGTGTAAAGTAGAAAAAAAAAGCAGGTTTCATACCTTACACCCAATTTTTTTTTGGCTTTTTTGTGTTATGCAATGCTATTTTATACAATTAGATTATTATTAATGTTCTGGTGGGTGATTTTATTTACTGTTTTGTTTTTCATATGTTCACTAATGATAAACCCCCCCCACCAAAACTGCAAAGTAGCCAATAAAATTAAATAGGGCACCTAATAAATATTAGAAACACACTTAAAAAAAAAAACCCCAACAGACTTTGAGTTTCCTGTTTAAGTACATTTATATCTGTAAATGTAAATTACAAAGGAAATGCACAACCTACACAAAGCTGCAAAAATAAAAAAATGGAGTGCAAGTGGTGATGGTGGCAGGATGAGGGGAATGTCACCATTTGTACTGTGTTTGTAAATCAGTGTTGTGAGTGTAAACTTCCCAGAAACACAAACAAAGCTGAATGCACAGCTGTGTACACAGTGTATAAAAGGTACATTTACACCTATTAGGTTCAAAACCACTGTGGTTAAAAATCCTCAGTCCTTCTGAATGTGTGAATATCTAACAATGTTTTTAAGTACGGCTTTAAAAGTGCATTATGATATTTTGTATTAATCACTTGTGCCTCTAGTATAACTTTTATTTAATCAGGTAGTGTTATTAAGATCAAGATTATTTTTACAAGGAAAGACATTATTGCATCGGAGGAAATAACATATGAAGACTGGACACCCAACAAAACACAGCCACTCACAACTTAATATCCCTGCATTACAGAGGAATTTCTAAGATTTAAATGGAATTTGTAACTGAAATTTTAACTTTAAATCTATAGTCACATATTTCACTTAAAGCTGTTAAATTTCAGTTCAATCTAAACTGAACTGTGTATCAATATGCTTTCAGCAATTCATCAAAAATGATAAGTAAGAAAGTGATAAGTTAGTTACTCACATATATTCAAAAGCACATAAGTTAGCCAGAACATTATAAAATATAGGACAAAAAGAATCCAGTATTTCAACAGTTAAATCCTCTCATACACTGCAGCATTTACAGTGCTGGCACCAAAGTGAGCCCATCTCACAAAGCTTAATAACAGCAGGTGGAGCTACAATAATC
>JAQNCA010000002.1:22456231-22471224 GCA_029783725.1 Acanthurus tractus | reverse complement strand
CCAGTTATTGTTTAGGCTATTAAATGTCAGTAAATAGTGAAAAATGCAGATATTGATAGATTTGTTGCTTATTTTGTTAATAGAGGTTAATAGAAGAAAACCAGCAAATGTTCACGTTAAAGAAGTTTGAACCTGAGAATTTTAATCATTTTTGCTTTTTAAATTCTGAGAATGATTGAATATTTTTTTGTCACTCAGTCAGTTAAGTATTGGATTCATCATTTTTAACTCTGAATAATATAATATTATGAGTAGCGCAGCAAATGTTAAAACAGCGTTTAGACAGCTTGTAAACCAACATTCAGCACGAGCTCACGTAGAAGTCTGCAGACTGGAGAGACTCTTCAGAGGAGGAAATCTGAACTAAATGAAAGTAGTTTTTTGCTATCTTTTGCATTGCTGATATAAAATGTGATTCAGTGCACTCAAAATATTAAAAACTATAAATTAGCAGAGCACATACACGTATAAAAGTGGCTCGGATGAGATAAAACTCCAAATAAACAGACTTATATGTGTATTTAGAGCATAAAAACAAACCCCAGCTGTATAGATTTGCCTTGACAAAGACTGTAGGAAGGCACAGCAGGCTGAAACCCGGCCCACAGTCAGGAATTAGCTCAGGTGCATGTTGAGTCCAAAGTACAGTCAGTCTGAAAAAGCCGCGCCGATGCCACGTTTCCCTGTTCTTAGTGAGATCTAATTAAGTTGCTTTCACTCCATGATGATTAAGGATTAGTCTGACTGTCACTGTCGATGAAAAAGTGACAGAAAAGAGAAAGAACAAGCGAGGGCTTCTGCATGTGTGACGTTAGATCTGCAGAGGACTTCTGTTCATTCAGAGAGAGTAAACCCAGTTAGATCGTTTCAACACTGCATGAGATCTTTGTTGTGTCTGATACGCTTCACTGGGTCAACGCTTTGCTAACGGCTGCTTACTATAACCAGCGGTGTTCACATAGGAGGATAATAGCATCACGCAGCCCCCAGAAACTCATCCGTAAAAATAGAAATCTGCATGTGAAAGTATTAAACTCGCAGGCAGTGGTCTGCGGCTTGTCTGCAAGACAAACTCAGAAGCAAAGGAGCCTAAAAATGAGTGTGTGTGACCGTCTGTTGGATTTCCTATTCATTTGAATATTATAGGTGAGGCCACACTTCACCTGCCAGGTGAGAAGTCAGAGGGATTTTCCCCACAGAACAGAAACAGAAAGTGTTCGACAGGCATGACGTGCAGCTGCAGCTTTCACCCAGATATTAACCCGTGGCTTAAGAGTGCAAATCCTACCTGTAACTTGAAATATTACGTCAATCAGATGTAATATTGTGAGCTACATGCTGCTTTCATGGTGCATTGTGTGTAATTTTATTAAGTGAAGCAGCAATCACCAGTGAGGATGTCTGAGTACACTATTAGTATTTATATCTTGGATTATATAAAGATTAGAGGCTAATGCAGCCAAAAATCAGGCAAAAGGTGTTTCACGTTTATATGCTACTTATTAAATCTATTTTTTCTGCATATGCATTGTGTTCATGTTGAAAAATGGGGAAAAGAAGTAGTCTAATGTTGTTTTCTGCCAATTCTAACTCAAAAAATTGCATCACAAGACATTTAGTATATAAAACACTGTACATTTACGCTGTTTACAGTGAGTGTGTAGCAACAAATGAGACTAAATTAATGAGAATAAGCTGTTTGTTTCATCACAGGTGAGCCGGACTTACTGTTCGGGAACGTACCGGTCCGGACCCATGAGGCAGATCAGCCTGGTCGGAGCCGTGGATGAGGAAGTCGGAGACTATTTTCCAGAGTTCCTCGACATGCTGGAGGAGTCACCCTTCCTCAAGGTCGGGGGACGATTAATTTCTTTATCACTTTGTCTTTATTCTAATAAACATATAGGGGAAGGGATGTGGTAAAGTTTTATCACTCGAGGCTCGGTTTAAAGCCCCGTGTACTGACTCACAGCAGGAACAAGATGTTTGTGCTCTGGCTGCCACGGTGCATCCATAATAACCCCACACACACACACACACACACACACCCTCCTCTGGACCTCAGGCGAGAAACACTTAATATGCTAAATACAGTATGTTTCTCTTTGAAAGCTCATTAAAAAGTACAAGCACCCTCATTCCGTAATAACTCCACTGCTGATGCATTTTTATTCCCGAAACGTCTGTTAAATCTGCTGTACTTTGCTTCAAAAATATGTAAAAACACACCAAATTACATATTCAGTTTGATCACTTTTGTCATTAAGTTGCATTGCGAACAAATTAACTCTGCAGTTCTTACGTAGTATCGTTGTAGTATAGTGTTGTGTGTTTTGCTGGTTTTAACAGAATGATGCTCAACTTTCAGTTGTCTGAAAACCATAAAACTAAAACTTTTACGTGTGTGTGTGTGTGTTTGTGTGTGTGTTGCCACAGATGACGTTACCGTGGGGAAGCCTCTCCAGTCTGAAGCTGGACTGTCGCTCTCAGAGTGACGATGGGCCCATCATGTGGGTTCGACCCGGAGAGCAGATGGTCCCCACCGCTGACACGCCAAAATCACCTTTCAAAAGACGCAGGTTCGAACCCCTGAGAGAGAAAAATCTTCTCCGCAGAAACACAAGGAAGAAAACAGTTGAGATGATTGTGAATCCATATTTCAAACCTGTTTTCTCGTCCTCTCCTTTCCCCCCTGACATCCCTCTGTGAAGGTCCATGAATGAGGTGAAAAACCTCCACTACCTGCCCAGGGCCAGCGAGCCCAGAGAGGTTCTGTTTGAGGACCGAACGAAGGCCCACGCCGACCATGTGGGCCAGAGCTTCGACTGGCAGAGCACTGCTGCTGTGGGAGTCCTGAAGGCGGTGCACTTTGGAGAATGGTGACCGTCTGTTTATGTGCTCTAATAAAAGTGATTGGCAGATATTCATTAATGTTCCAAAGGAGCTTTAACCTGCGTGCATGTGCTAATCTCCTGCAGGAACAACAGACCTCGGATAACCAAAGATGTAGTGTGTTTTCAAGCTGGGGACTTCAATGAAGTGGTCCAGTGTCTGCAGCTGGATCTGTACGAGCCTCCGGTGTCTCAGGTGAGAACCAAGCAGCAACCTGAACGATGACCTCCTGAGGCCGGCCTCAACAGGGAAGCTGTCCTCATAATACGACCCTTTTATTAAAATACTCACCTTTGCAGCAGGAATAAAAATGTTAATCTAATTTTTCATATAACTCACTTGTTTAAACTATATTAATGGATCTATCTTATGCATAATCAGGGGAATGGATTTAATCATCGGTGGCAAAGTGTATCGTAATTAGCTTCAAACGTTGTCACCTCTGGCACCAAAACTCAAGATGGAGACCGATATAATGCCCAATTTGAGGCTCTGGTCACTGTTTTTCATATTTTTTATGTTGAGAACTGGATTTTTCATACGTAATCTGACAGGATGTGTGTTATTAAAAAGATCTTTTTCTTCGATTGATGACCTCTGATGAGTGTGCATTGTTAAGAGCGTATGAAGCCACTGTTTGCCTCCCTGCAGTGTGTCCAGTGGGTGGACGACGCAAAGCTCAACCAGCTGAGACGGGAAGGCATCCGGTACGTCCGCGTCCAGCTCTGCGACAACGACATTTACTTCATCCCACGGAACGTCATCCACCAGTTCAAGACGGTGTCGGCCGTCTGCAGCCTGGCCTGGCACATCCGCCTCAAACAGTACCATCCGGAGGAGAAAGACAAGGAGGAGGAGCACCGGCCGAACGATTTCAGCCCCACCTCGGGCCGGGTCTCGTTTTCTTCCCCCGCCAGGCCCGACGCCACCGTAACCCCGTGTGGACGACCGCAGGGAGACAGCGCTCACGGCGGGGTGGCCAAGACTGAGGAACCTGAGTTCCAGAGGCCAGCAACCCCTTCGAAGGAGCCTCAACCGGCCCCTCCACAGCCCACCAAATCTGCCCACCTGCCCCCATCATACCAGGATCCCCACCTTTCCTTGGAACCGGTCCACTCCGGATGTACACCGTCAAAAGAGCCCACCCTCCCAAAAGGTCTGGGCCACACTGCAGAGTTCTCTAAATGACACAGTCTCTCTTTAATCCCATGTGGGAGGGAGTTGATGTGAAGGATTTGACTAAAAACTGACGTCTGTGTCAATCAGGAAGCCTTTCAACTGAAATTATTCTTCACACTTTTCTAATCTTTCAGTGTTGGTAGAAATATTCCCAGATGTTTGTTTTCTTCTTGTGTTTTTTTGTTTTTTCCAGCCAAAGTACAGAGTCTAATGGGAAAAAATGTGACATATTTTGTTATTTTTTTATTTGATAGCACCTAAACTGGAACTCTCTACTGTCTGAATCAAAAGGCGTGTTATCATATAAGGAAGCTCTTATTGTGAAAAATAATCTAGGAAGTATTGATTTGCGTTCTAAACTAAGCTGTTTCTATTTTTGGCTGATTAATTTCATGGAGGATTGAAGTCAGACAGCTTCTCAAGTGCTGGTGGAATCGGATCCTTCATACTTCATATATAATAATTCTGGACGCATGATTCTCACATTATACCATTATTCGTTTCAGCGATGGAGGCGTGTAGAAGAATACAGTCAACTCCGTGACATTTATGAAGGATATTTGAAGTTGTTGACAACTGGACCTTCTTCATTTGAATCAGAAACTTGGCACATTTAGGACACGTTTCTCCTGGACCGATCCCAGCCGGTCAATATGGGATAAATTGAAAAAGGAGGCTTTTGTTTTGAAAAGTAGAACTAAAGAAGATAACTTCCTGTTTTTAAGATTTAGGGGAATATAGTTATCAAATTCAACTACAAGCACTTGTTGTGGCATTTCCGCCACCAGGGGTCTCCAAATCAAATCATTAACAAAAGACTGAGCTTGATGATGTCCTGAGATTGTGTGGGATTATTGGAATTTTAATTTTTTTATTGTTAAACAATCACCATTTCTGATGAAAATGAATAATCTTGCTTGATTGCAAGTAAAAACAACTGTTAAAAGTATAGCAGCTTGTTAGCTGATTTGCCTCCAAAACAAATGATCTAATTTTGTGTTTCCCCAGAAGTTTAAGCACCTTTAAGGGTTAAAGGGATTTTTGCGTCATTAAAAGGCGCCAAAATAAAATGCACCGTTATCTTCTGTGCAATTACAGATTTCTCTAAATTTGAGCATTCTTGTTAAAATTTGGGATAATGTAATTATACAACTAAACAAAATCTATAAAATAGATAAGTCATGTCATTTTTAGACATTTTAAAGTAATAAAAGTAAAATATAATGCCTTTGACACTTTTTCCGTCTGCTTTGCAGTCGAAGTTCGAAGTTGGCGCCTGTTTTTTTATTTAAATGCCATTTTATACAGCGCTCTTTTTCGTACGGTTGATACCATTTTTGATATTTTATTTATTTTCTAAAGACTGAGCTTAACGTATGAACGCAGGTTCATAACCAGTGATGAATATTTTAAAATTGTAATCTAATTAAAGGAGCGCCTCTGAATGATGCTTGTTAAGAGTTTTGCATTCACCAATCTGAATCTTTTCTTCAGGTGCGGAGTCTACGGAGGTTTGGTATGTAAATATTCTGCTGTTGTTCTAGCTGGCAGTATGTGACGGCTGTCCATGCACTCACATTGTTTTTCATTTGCTTCTCCGTCACTGGGTTGTGGAGGGTCACTGGGGGGTGAATGTGTGGATTAAAAATGTGAAAAACCTGTTGATTCTCAGAGTTTAAATAAAGTCCGTAACAGCAGCGCAGTGTCACGGCAGGTTGTGATTTTGTGGAGCATGAGGTGCTTCTTATTTTTCGTGACTGTCAGCACGAAAAAACCAAATGGAAAATTCGTGTCTGCGTTTGTGAACCCCGGCTGATGAAATTTCAGTTTCACAAGCATGTGTTTACGTGACCGCAAGACAGTCTTTCCTGCACCTTGACCAAAGTGCTGTAGTTGGATGAACGTGACCACAGGCAGGAAATCGAACCCTGGATTCATGCACCTTTTTTAGAAAAGGTAGTGCATGCACAGACACACAGTTGTGCTGAGTGCCATGAAAAACATGAGATTACATTTCATCACAAATTAACAAAATGCCGTGGGACTGCGCTGCAAATAACGAGGCCTCTTGCAAAATTCTGACCAAACCATTCGAAGTAAATTTCACATTTCTTTCAAAACATCTTAAGCATGGCCTTTCTGTAAACCTCACAGAGGCCTTCACTCTGTAGTCTCCTCCATACAGTCCTCCGTAAAGGAAGTAATGATGTGATGCTGCCTTTGCTCCACCCCTGACTACGTCTTAGTGCCTTGTACTGTACTCAACAAGCCTCATTTAAAACTGTGAGGTTTATTTGCGGCTGAGTTTTGATGGTAAAAATGGGAATCAGCTGACCAAGCAGCCATTGTGTTTTGGTTTTTTTTTGTCAATTTGATTTTAATTTATTTATATATTAAAAAAAAATTTGCTCACAGTGCTTTTTAATCTCTACATCTTCACGTCACCTGGAAGCAAACAATTACTACATCAGGGTGTTTTTGGAAAAGATGCTTTTCAAACACACGGGATCCTTTTCAGGAAGCAGGATGGTTGGGTTTTTTTTTTGTTTGTTTGTCAGAAATTTGCCTGTCATGAGATCTTCACTTAACAGCTAAATGTAAAAATAAATGGACGGTTGCATAACCGTCAGACACACCTTTGGTCGTACTTCTTGTGGTGCTGTTGTAATGTTTCTACTGAAGTGTTTTAATACTTTTTTGTCCATTTCCTGTTAAGTTAAAGGCTGTAGAGATCTGCTACCAATGTGCTAAGTGCTAAGTAGAAAAAGAAAAAAAAAGAAACACACTGCGGATGCATAGACTTTCTATATTTTTTTAATAAATAAATTGTGTGTAACCAGTGTATGTAACACAGTTTAACTGTATAGTCGCATCAGATGCATTTTCAACATGCATCACATTCCTTTGTACCTTAAATATACTTTCTAAGAGGTCGATGACTCTTCTAAAAAAAAAATTATTTAGAAACTACGGATAGATATCAAAATTCAAAATACACAGCAGTCTGTCGCTTTGGAACAGAAATGGTGATGTGCTGATAAAATAAATGCAATGTAAATACCCGTTTTCTTAAAAACAAAAGCACAAACACACACACACACGCACACACACATATACGTAACTAAATATAAATTCATCGTACACTAAGTGTGACAGCGTTGCTTTGAGCATTAAAACAAGAAGTTTTTAACTTCTCCATGCAGACTCCTCACTTCCCTCAAGCAAACTCCTCTACAGGCCGAGATTCCTGTTCAAACATTCATGTCTTTGGTCCAAGTTGTAGTTTGACACTGAGCATTGGTTAAAAATAATTAAACGCGTCAGAGTTTGTAACAAGGCACTTCCTGTTCTCTGCTGAATGAGAGAATGAGAGAAACGGCCCGTCAGCGCTTTCAAGTCCACTGCATTCGATCATCTAAGTAAACTTGTGCTAATGGTGCAAAAATCTTTACGCAATTTCAATGCATCCGAGGTCAGGTTCATTTCCGATGTTTAGATGTTTAGGGAGTGGCAGCTGCCTCAGACCCAGGTCTCTGGGTAACTCCTGGGGCCTTTTGGTTTCCCAAAACGGTTCCCAAAACCTGCACGAGATGATGGCAGTGTCATTAAATATTAAGTAATAGTGTATAAAATGCTAGTTTCTGTTGAAGTAGACGCAGGCTTACCGAATCTGAACCCTGAAGATGAAGCGCTGTATGGTGGAGATGATGATGATCCTGGTTGAGTAGACGGTGCTGGAGGGGTGACTTTAGCTGAAAACAATTCAAAGACAGGTTAGTTCTACTTTTATTATCGACATCTGTTCATTTACAGATGTTAAATTAAAAACTAGCATCACTTACTTTTTTGTTTGTGTCTAAAAAACTTCAAACTCTGGCCAAAGGAGACAAAAACAGATTTTTTTTGGTTTAACTTTTACAGTTTTCCTTTTAAACTACAAACTTTCTGTGCTCAATCTCTTCTCTTCTCTTTCTCTTACCCTCGCCCTCGACATCCCCTTCTCATTGCTTTTGTCTGATTTGTTTCCTGAAGCCTCGGCGCTCGCAGAGGAGTGCTGGTTCACACCTTGCTGGCCCACTCCTGCTGATGAACACAGAAAAAGAAAGGGGATGAAATTAATTGCTGCATTAAAAAAACAGGACCTTTTGCAACTCATCGTGTTTTTCTGTCCAGCCTCTGAGAAATAATAATAACTTGTCTTCTAGATAATAAGTATTATTATCATAAAGAAATACCACGGCTTTAGATGTGCGACAAAGTCGTTAGCACCACTTTTACACGCGAGTCTAATAATAAACGGAGACAGGCTACCGTGCGGTGTGCAGCCCCTCTCATGTCGACTGAAGCTACTCACCACTTCCTCCTTCAGCCACGATCACAGGAGGTGAAGTTAGCGTTCGAGAAACAGTCAGGGGCTCTGCAGCAGAAACACAAACACAAACTGCATGAGCCTTTCCATTAATAATTAAAGAAACAAGAACAATTCCAGCTTTTTTTTCACCGATTAAGTATTTAATACCCTGTTTTAGTAAAATGATGCCCTCCGGTGGTGAAGATTGATAGCTCTAAATTCTAATTTGAGCCTGTATGCTGTTGTATGTGCTCAGCAACCACAATGCAAGCTTGCAAAACGTGACAGATGGGTGGATTAAAGTCAACAAAAGATTATCTGGTCACAGACTTAAACTGATAAATTAAAGGATTGTCAACAAATCCAAGGAAAAAGATCTTTTGTTGGACAAAAGCCTGAACAAACTAATGTCTCTGATGTCTAACAGCCATTAAAATTGCACAAACGAACCACAACTACATCCTGTAGTTCACATTAAGGCATATCACACCCACTGTCCTTCCTAATACACCAAACCTGTGACTGAAAGTAGTCCCTGACAAATGCACCGTTGCTTAACTCTCGATTAAACTTACAACTGTTTTGGGAATTTAATAAGCTCTGTTTATAAATGACAGCATATAATTACGACCTCTTTTAAAGAAAAAATTGCCAGATTTTATATATTTAAAAATGACCAATCTGTGTTTATAGTTAATGTAGTTGATTGATGCAATAAAACTTAATAAGAAGGAATTGTACATAATAATCTTTATTATAATGTACAATCCCACTGAGACGGCACCTTGATCGAGGGTAAGGGCAGAAGATTTGACCTTTTATACTTGTTTTTGATTTTGGGGGGGGCTGGAGCACCCACATCCTGTGCTAGCTATGTGACCACAACAGCTACGTTCTCCTGCTCATCAGAGCAAAGCAACAGCGAAGAGAACACGTTTTATTTCTGAGTATCCGAAAGCCGATTGGCTACTCAAGCTGAAGTAACCTGTAGTTCTTTCCAGGCGTCACTGGTGTTAAAAAGATGGACAGACTTTGTGGTGAGAGAATTTAGGTTTCTCCGTCGCTGTGAAGCACAAACTGGGTGTTTTTTACCAAATTAGCTCTGGTATTTAAACTAGTTCCATATAGAAATCTTGGAAGCAATTAGATATTCACATAAATTGTGATAAATTGTACCTTTAAGGACTAAAATTTCAGAAGGAGCACACGTAAAGTCAGAACAGGAAGTGTCTTTTATTCTTCATCCATGGAACAAAAGCTTACCTTGTCTTGAACTTTTGGCTCGAACACTCTACGGTGAACAATGGAAAGCAGAAATGTTAATGTCCCATCAAATGGAAACTTGTATTAATCACTGAATGAAAAAGCGAAGACGGAGCGGGGGGGGGGGGGACGGGGGACATTATGAGTCAGTGAGTGTCAGTCTTTCGCGTTCATGCTGTAATTTACATTTTTTCGACTCGACCTGTCTTTACCTTGCTCCTGCACATTACAGCATCAAGGAATTTCTTGGGCGCGGAGGTGCCGTCCCACTCGGACGACAAGCCCACCCTCGGTGAGGGCTGCATTGTTTCTTGGGGCTGAGGCCGTGGGGGGGTTTCCTCGTGAACTGTTGGAAAAGAGAACTTTGTTTAGAAAACCGATGCTGCTGCCTGAAGCTAAACCGTGTGTCTTTGTGGTCGGGGGGGGGTTGATACACTCACTCTGTGCTGTGGCGAGGAAGAAGGACTCGGGGGTTCTGTCAGGAAGGGGAGGAGTCAGGCTACGGTCAGCTGCACGGAGACAAGCAACAAACAACTTGATTTTATACTTTTGTACAGTTTTTCTTGATGTGACAGAGAGAAAAATGTTAAGATAGCCAAAGATAATCCAAAAGCAATTATGAGAATTTGATTAAATTCCATCTATCGTTTTCATATCTTACTTTGAAGAGCCAGTGAAGGAGTCGGTGGGTCCGGAGGTGGACAGGAAGGCCGGAGGTTTGAAGCCGTGTTTGATCCACGACCAAGATTTGCTGCAGGTGCTGCATACATCACAAGAAAATACATTATTACGTTCTGTTTAAATGACAGCAGACGTGTATTTATTCCTATTAAAACTCTCTAAAAAAGGCACATAACCCCGCAATGACATCCATTGTACAGTAAATTACAAGTTTGATCATTTATTCTATTGAAAACCAGTTTAGTTATAACCAAGTGGAAATACATTAATGCAGAACATTGTGTTATTATGAATATCTTACCTGAGAGGGTCATTTTTACTTTCAGACTCTGCAGGAAAGAGAAACACGATTCATTATCCGTCATGATAATAATCTGATTTTACCGTCTGTATCATCCCAATTACGCATCATTCCATTTATCTTTCGGACTCGCAGGAAGCCAAACATCACTAAAGAGATTTTCTCCTCACCGCGCTCCTCGTCCAGGGTTTCATCTCGCTCTCAGATGCAGCAGCGGCGGCTGGCTTCGAGTTACCGGACCATTCTGAAGATGTTCCGACTCTGCTCAGGTTCACCGGCGGCGTGACGTCCGACTTCTGCTCCACAGGAGCTGAGAGGCCAAACAACAACAACAGTCAGTTTCATCACTGCGTCTTCAAATGCTACTCACATTTTTTCCTTCTTATAGAAATGATGTGATATATGAAGTCACCCTGATCAGTCGCCAACTCAAACGACTCTGGAGTTCTTTCTGGGAGTGGGGGGACAGGTGAGGGGGGGCCTGGGGAAAAAATAAAGGCATCAGAATTTTTTAATAGATATTGTTCTCAGTGTTGGCATTTCATGTCAAACACCTGCTTTTACTTTTACAAACTAATTGCATTCATTAGAGTTCATGAAAAGAAGTAAAATATTAGTCATTTTCAGACGTGTTGCATGTGAACAAAAGCATAATTCAGCGTGTTATTAAATTTTCAGATATTTTTCACTCATTTCTTTTTCTTACCTCCCAACTCCCTGACAGCCTCGGCAGCAGCGTTTGGTGGAATGATGACAGATAACCTTTCAAAGGAATCTGTGGGCTCTGAAGGACAAAATAACAACATGTTATATAATATCTGAATCCTCTAAAGTTCAGGATGCATCAGCAAATAGCTGGCGATGTAACAGGAAAGCTACACGTGTATGCTTTATTGTAAATAGTACAGATAGATAATAATAAAACTATGAAAAAGGAATCAAAATTCAAAGTGATTAACTCAATTCCTTTAGAACTTTCATGCTATTTAGCAAACCGGCCCACGTTTCCACAAGTTTTACGTGGAATTATTGTCCTCAACACACCCTGTAACCATTATTTTTTTGAGAAGAGCTGGTTCCATGTTGATAGAAAAGGCCTTTATGAGCACCAACCTTCATCCACAGCCAGCACATAAGATTCAGGGGTCCGCTGAGGAAGGGGAGGAGGTGCTTCCTCCTCTGTTTGAACTTCAACAGTACCTACAAAATGCACATCAGTCAGTTCAAATATCTACAAAACTGTGTATGTTACATGCAGAAATATGAGCGCTCACCTGAGGAGGGACTCTGGTCATTGAGACACAGCAAAGGCAGCGTGCTGAGGACAGGGCTCACCGTCAGTTGTTTGGGGTCTGTAGTAAGGTTCACCCGTGCCTCCTCTGAGGAAGGGGAGTTCACTGGAGATTCAAAGTAGGGGTCTTCCACCATCAGGCAAATGGCTGCTGCCACAGCCGGTGAAGGTGAAGATGGAGAGTTCAGCGGTTCTTCATTGTCCTCTATCTTCTTCTTCTCCTCTGCAGGGCCCCTCTGGCTTACATGCACCAGTTGGGGTGAGGTCCTGGGTTCCTTCTGAAGGTCCAGAGCCTCGGGACGGGTCTGGGGCAGGTGCCATTGCTGGAGGTCCCACTGCATGTCGTTGGCCCTTGAAGCGATGGGATTTTCTGCAGTGGAAGGCAGTGGGACGTGGTACTGTAACGAAGCATCCCTCTCCTCATCGAGCAGGTGCTGGAACTGTGGCATCAAATCCAAATCCTCACTCAGGTCAGAGAGCTCGCTTTCAGTGTCAGGTGTGATGGTGTATGGGACCACTGTCACCTGGTCGGTTTCACAGCAGAGGGTGAGTTGAAACAGCTTAGATGAATAGGAAAAAACTGCATGTAAATGCATTAACGACTGGGAACTATTTATTTTGCCATTTATTATTATGATGTGTACAAAATTATACAATACTATACCTATCCTTTCAAACTTGTCGCTACTTTTTACATCCCCACTTTTTAAATTGCTGAAAAAAAACCTTCCTTATTTTGAAAAGATTCTATAAATGTTCTTATTTTCAGGTCATGGGTTGCTGTATGCCACATTAGTGGTTCACCAATGCAGATGTTGGGGCAATTTAGGATCTATTTTTTTAAGTCTGTGTCCACTAAGTGGTTCTCTTTTGGGTCATAAGCTCAAAAAAGGAAACTCACAGCCTTTTTAAAAAAAATACCATACTCTTATCTACATTCACAGAGCAACACTGTGTTGTACATGGACAAATAAACTATTTTAACACGCAGATACAAGGAAATGCATTGCTTATCTCTGCCTGTGTAAAGAGCTTTGAACTGCTTCTGTTTGAAATGTGCTATTTAAGGCTGCTTCGCCTCGTGTTACAGTTAAGCAAATCACTAACATCTTGTTAAATGCCAGCAGTACAGCCGTACTGACACGACCGTAGTTGTTCATTTTTGAATTACCCGGACTGAAATTCGATTACTTTCCGCTCAGATCGTGTTACTGCATTCTATATAAATGTAACTGAAACCACAAGTGAGCGTGCCACAGCTGTCGTCTTGGCTTTGCTGGTTGTGATAGTCGTGTTTGTCGGTTGGTGTTGGTGGTGGTGGAATTTTTTTTTTTTTGAGCATTTCCATTGTTTGTTGGTAGCTATTTATAGGGTTTTTTTTTCACGCACCTGGTTGCTCACCTCATTTCTGTCAATCTGTGCATCCATGGTCTCCAGAAATCTCTCAAACAGTAACCTGATGGTTCTGTAAACCAGCTCATATTGTTCCTGAGGCGAAACAAAAAAAAAAGAAGCCCTGCTCTGTTAGGTGATGTACAGAACACAACTTATCAAAAGATCTTTGAGTGAGGGAAGCACCTGACATAAAGATTCGTCTGAAATGTGGTTCTGCTTGTTGGCAGATTTGTTACAAGTGATGCATTGTTTAAAAAAAAAAAGGGAAAGAGAAACTACCTTGGTTTGAACAATCGAGGGCCTCTGAGTTCTCATGTTTTGAACCAAGTCGTAGATGTTGAAATCTGGAGGGATCATCTACAAAAAACCAGCACACAGCAGCTTGAATTGTTACATTAAGACGGATAATGTGAGTAAAGTAATCCACATTTCTAAATATAACTCACCTGTTTCCTCAAGAGGTTCCAGGTGTAATCAATGACACACAGGACTCCTGTTCTACCACAGCCAGCACTGCATTCACAAAAAAAACAAAGAAAAGCCAGTCAGTCAGTTTGTTGACATTTCAGCATAATTAGTTTAATAGTTAGCGGCTATGGAGAAACTATGAATGTATTTGAAAAAAAAAAGGAAAAAGAATTTTAAACACTGTGTCATGGTTATGTTGATTTTCTGGATTTCACTTTTCTGCACTTCTTGAACTGCAAAAACCGCACCCATCCGACACTGTAAGCAGGTTTAAACAAACACTGACAGGACTTCTCAGTTCCTGATTTGACCAGCTGAAAAAGCTTATCTCTGGGAAATTCTTTGAAATTCCGGGAAACACACATAAATTGACAGACGGATGGACAGATAGATAAATAGATAGATAGATAAGTAACTTCATAAACAGACACAATTCTTCTATGAAGTTACTTAAGAGTATAATATGGCGTCAATAAATCACAAAGGATGAACACAACAACACGACCTTATTTGTGTATAAAGTACAGAGGAAAAGGCTAAGCTAGCTTATGAAGTTTTTATTGACAGCATTTCATTGAACTCCATGTAATTCTGCAGGAAGCAGTTTGTGGTTGGGTTTAATGGAGTAGGGCATGATATGAATAGGCTTGTGATATTATGTGTTTTTATCTATGACTTCTGAGGAACAAAATCACATTAAGTGAAAAAGTCTTTCGCATTTTCCTTGACAGCTGTAGCGATGATGTCACTCAGAGGCGGGGCCAAAGACTCCCGTGTAGGTTGGATCTGCCACTGACTCAACATTCCCTTTCTGACACAACTAACTCAAAAGGTGTGGGCACGTCATTGCGCCGTATGTTTTTCCACATTATTTAACAGCTACTTACTGTTTAAAGTGCATGACATTTATGTAAAAGAGAACATATTAAAAGCAACTGACAAACTTATATGTTTTGCATGTAAGCACCATATTTAGCCTTGGTCTAGCACATCATTCATGTTGATAAAATCAGTTTCTGTTTCGTATCTAACTAAAAAAAGCACTAAGTCATTCCCAATGATAGCAACAACAAGAAACAAAATGACAGCAAAGAAAAGACAATTATCTTGTGACAAGCACACACAAGTCCTATTTTCTCCACCCCCAAATGAGTTAAACTGAGTATAAGTGT